>CABHPP010145650.1:14023-43215 GCA_902168425.1 Peromyscus attwateri
TATAGAACATGTGTGACATGGGGATTATAGAACATGTGTGACATGGGATTATAGAACATGTGTGACATGGGGTTATAGAACATGTGTGACATGGGGTTATAGAACATGTGTGACATGGGGTTATAGAACATGTGTGACATGGGGTTATAGAACATGTGTGTCATGGGGATTATAGAACATGTGTGTCATGGGGATTATAGAACATGTGTGACAGGAAAGCAGAAGTGGGGCCAGTGAGAAGGGGAGGGGGAGACAGGGAGGGGGACATGGGGGAGAGAGATGGGGGAGGGGGAGATGGGGAGGGGGAGTCAGGGGAGAATCAACAAGCTCAGTGAATGTATGAAAACACCATCCTGAAGCTCCTCACTCTATATACTAATTGAAACAACTAATTTAGAGGACAGGGGAGTATCACTTTTTATTCTCTGATTTCTTATTCTCTGTAATTTCAGTGGCTACAAAAATAAAATTGTAAACAAATTCTGTGCAATGGAAATTTTGTTTTCTTTCACTGAATGCTATTATTTGTTTGTTTGGTTTGGGTTTTGATTATTCTTGAGATTGTCACTTAATTACATTCGGCACTTTCCTCCTTCCAAAGCTTCCCATAGACCCCTCCCCACTCTCCTTCAAATGCATGGCCTCTTTTCTCATTGTTATTGCATGCATATATGTATTTTATATACATTATATTCATAAATATACCCTGTTGAATTCAAGGATGAACAGTAGACATGACCAGCTGGATGGAGAAAAGCCCATGAGGCCTCAACCAAGAACTACGGGCAACTGAGGGAAGCTGGGAGCAGGAGAGGTGGTCCTTCGCTGGGAAAAACACACCGATTGGTTGTCCAATATTAAATGGCCAGCCCTGAAAACACACATATGTGTAACACTGGCTGTTTTTATAGGATGTCATATTAACTATTCAACATCTAGGGAGCCCTCAACCGTGACATGGCATCAATGTTAGGGTAGCACAAAGAATGACAAGCTCAGTGTCTATGCCCTAGATCTGGATAAAGGAGATGTTACAGGATTGGACATTAAAAGTGGGCACTCAGATAATTTTTCACCTTCCTCCCTCATGTTGGCTTTTTATATGAGATATCACAGCTGACGTTTAACTTCCTAACTCAACTAGGAAAAGGGGGACGGTGACTGTGAACTTGTTCTTATCCAACAATGCCTACCCCAAGGTAGAGAAGTCAGTGCTCTTTGGCTTTGTTCTTACTTAAGAAGTAAATACAAAATACGCATGTACTCTGCCATATATCTTTCTCTTTAAGGTTGGTAGACCACTGGGTTTCAATTCCTCTAACTTCCTGCACTAGCTATGTGAGCAACCGCCTCACTTCCTCTAGTTCTCTAGGGAGACAGCATAGTTTAAGAGCAGATTCTTACCTCTCCTCAAAACTCCTGCTTCTGGAGACGAGCGTGTACACCTGTAAGGAAGCAGCAGAAGCTGATTTATGTGTTCTTCCAGCCTGCCACTGGGTCATTGTGTAGATTTAAAGGGTTTTTAAATATTATATTCTGTGCTTGTATTTTGAATAGCTGTAAAGCAATAATTCTAGTGAAGTTTATTAACCACTCTCAACAGCTGGTTAAATTACTGAATTATTGAAGGACTAAGAATTTTTTCTCTTCTACGTATAGCATTCAAGTACATGTGTATACATGCATATTCATGTGTGTGAGTTCAGGCACATGTGTGCAGTACACATGTGGATGTCAGAAGACCTCAGTCCTCACCTTCACCTCGGTTGACACAGGGTCCCTTAGCTGTTAGCCACAGCTGTCCCACATGCTTCCAAGGAAGCTGCTTTCACTGCCTAACCATCTCACCCTAGCTGGGGTTACAGACTCACTATCCCTCCCAGCTCTACATGGGTCTTGGGCTTTCCAGCTGAGGTCCTAACACTAGAAAGCAAGCAAGGGCTTTTTCGGTAACCCATTTCTCCAGCCAAGGGCTAAGCTTTTTTTGTTGTTGTTTGTTTGTTTGTTTTTCGAGACAGGGTTTCTCTGTATAGCTTTGCGCCTTTCCTGGAACTCACTTGGTAGCCCAGGTTGGCCTCAAACTCACAGAGATCCGCCTGCCTCTGTCTCCCGAGTGCTGAGATTAAAGGCGTGCGCCACCACCGCCCAGCTAGGGCTAAGCTTTTAATTCACTTCTTAGAATTATGAAAAGTTTATCTCATCCAAGGAGAAAACTTTCTAAAATATGAAAATGAGAGTAATGAAGAATTCAAAGACTGTAAATCTATATAATGTGAATCTAGAATTCATTTTAATCCAGAAACTAATAGGACCCTGAACTGATAGACAGAAATGTCAACATTTTCAAACAATAGGATTTACTGAACTAGAATTCTATGGCATCAGGAATTTTCGTGAATGCTATATGATGATAGTTATTGACAGTTCATTGTGACCTAATCAATGTACATTTCCCTAAGAAATTCTTGGTGATATTTCAGACTAGACTTTCAATATTAACTATATAATTTGATTTCTCTTTAAAGCTTTTCAAAATTCTTCCATAGTAGTAATATCCCATACTTGTAAGTTACACATTGTGACCTTGTAACTGGGGCATCAAAATAACATAGTGAAGTTATCAAACTCTAAAATTCTTTGGAGTATGTCTTCCTCAGTCTCTCTCTCTCTCTCTCTCTCTCTCTCTCTCTCTCTCTCTCTCTCTCTGTCTCTCTTTCTCTCCAATGTCTTACTACATGTTTCTGACTGTCCTGGACTTGCTTTATAAACCAAGCTAGTCTCAGACTTGGAGACATCCCCTGCCTCTGCCTTCCTAGTTCTGGGATTAAAGTGTGCACCACCACACCCAGCTTCTTTCGGATACTCCTAAGCCATGACCTTTATATATGAAACACCATAGACAGTAACCTTTTAAACAGACTAAGTTCAATAGATTTGCTCTTTAAATGGCTTCCCTGTCAGAATGAAATGTGTTTCTTGTGTGCAAGTATCTCATATGCCCTCTCATATGACTTGAGTCCAATAACTATCATGTGAAAGTAAATGGATATTGATCACAGGTTTGGTTCTACCATCCAAGTTGGAGTAAAAAGTCCGTGAGTTCCAGATTGTAGGTTAGAGTTTCTAATACAGCCTGATTTAAGCAAGGCAGGACTCCTTGGGTGAGCAGTGTCCTCTGGGAGAACTCACGCTTTCTGCTGCATCCTTCCCCAGGATCTGTCACTGCGAAGGAGATGAAGAGAGCCCGCTCATCACACCCTGTCGCTGCACAGGGACCTTGCGCTTTGTCCACCAGTCCTGTCTCCACCAGTGGATCAAGAGCTCAGACACGCGATGCTGTGAGCTCTGCAAGTATGACTTCATAATGGAGACCAAGCTCAAGCCCCTTCGGAAGGTACCGTGTGGGGGTAGACAGGAGAGGGATGGGAGAAGGACCTTGCAAAGCAGACTTGCTCTCAGACTTAACTTCCTCCTTGATAAGATTCTGCCAACATACTAATATTCATGGAGAATGCTTGGCCTGTGGTGGACTGAATGGGCAAAATACAGCCATGTCTTTTCAGGTAAATAGGTTTGTTCTGTTGTATATTGTGTAACTTCCAGATATTTTAAAGGTGGACAGATATATAAATGCATAGAAAAATACATATTAACTGTGTATATGTGAAAAATACAATTATAATACAATTATAATTCAATATAATTGATGATGAGAAGCATGAGAATGTTGACCTTTTGAGGTCAGTTCCCACAGCTAGATGATAGAATCCACTAAATAACATGAACTCACTAAACTTTTTTAAAGTTGACTATTAGATAGTAAGAGAATTCTTTATTCTGTAAGATGTGTCCTAGGTTATGCTTAATTTCTTTTAATGATTGGTTCTGTGTTTTATGTGTTACTAAAGGGGTAGAATGAAAAGTCACTATTTTCTATATTGTTCATCAAGTTGTAAGAGAAATAGAAGCATATTTTTAATCTACAAGATTGAATCCATAAGATTCATCTGTGTTAATTCTTTTCTAGAACATGATAGTAAGACTGTGAGGCAAGTATAAAGCTAACATTTCAGTCACAGTCACCAACAGAACACTTGTCAAGGACACATGTAGGAGTGATGTGCTGTGTATAATTCATTCTCGAGCCCTGGAATTTACCATTTAACTTATTCATCTTTTTGCCTCCTAACTGCAGCCTTGAACACACACGTGCACACACACACACACACACACACACACACACACACACACACACACAAAATCTATGTATATAGATGCCTCTATATCCAAAGGGAGTGTGGGGACTGCAATTTAAGTAATGAATCAGCCCAGAGCTGCTTTTCTATTTAAATTAAATGCAAGACTAACACAGATAGACAGAGCAATGCATGGAAGTAAACGTAATGAGTTCCAGAATGAGAAGAGTTGAAAGCAAACAAGAATATCCCACTAGGCATCTAATGGGGGGCTAGCCATGTAGCCATTGGAATTCTTTGTTCAATCTCTAAATTAAGGGGAGGGAGAGTAATGTGCCCTATTTTTGTCGTAGACTTGATTTTTTAAAACTGTAAATGGTTTTATAGATCTCAAAACTATTTACAAATTACCTTTGGGGAGATGCATTTTTTTTTTAACTTGGGATGACCCGAATGCCGAAAGGTGACTCTCTGATTCTCTGGGCCCAGTGCAATCACTGCAGAAGTAGAACTCGACGGGTACTGAACACTCTTTGCTTTCTTTATATGCGAGGCAGATACTGTTCTGAAGGAGCTGAATGACGTGCTCGTGAGTCTTTGAATTTCTCTTCTTGTCCCTCAGGGAGTTCCACGTTGTTTCCCAGCATCTATATCCTCCCTCGTCCCTTTCCCATCCTCTACCCGCACAAAATTTTCATTTCAATTTAGTCAAACATATATCTGAATTTGGAAGCAAGAATCTAGAAAAATAACATACTCAAGTTGTTCCTTTTATATTAAGCCTTACAACACACACACACACACACACACACACACACACACACACACACACTGGGGGGGGCAATAACATATTAAACAAGGTAATGGGGAAGAACTCAAAACCTATTCTAGCAGAATAACTCTTTAAATACAACTTAGATCCTGTCTTAATATGTCATTATCAGTGATTTGCAGCTAACCTGTTTGTAGTTGGAAAAGAACAACAAAGCCTCAGGGGAAAGTATGGTGGCCTACGAGTTTTGTCCATGAAAGACCCCACATTGAGTGTCTCAGAGCCAGGCGTGGCCCTGACCAAATTCCATCTTTGTCAGTATTTAGTATTTTAATAAAACTTGCTTTAATTTGGCCCAGAATGATAGAACTGGTTTTCTCTGGCAAATCTCAGGATAAACAGTGACCAGAAGAAGAAAATAGATCTGCTTATATCCATCACAATGAATGCGTTGCTGCAACTCAACAAGCCCTATCTGATTATTAATGAAATGGCATACTTTCTTTACAAAATAGGAACCGTTCTTTTTTTTTTTTTTTTAACTGTAAGCTTCATTCACAGGGGTTAAGACTGAAGGAGACTATAAAGAGCCTAATCCCTTGTTGTTGGCTTTTTGTTCATTTTGTTTTTAATAATTTATTTATTTTCATTTTATTTGCATTGGTGTTTTGCCTGCATGCATGTCTGTGTGAAGGTATCAAATCTTGGAGTTACAGCCAGTTGTTAGCTGTCATGTGGGTGCTAGGAATTGAACTCAGGTCCTCTGGGAGAGCAGTCAGTGCTCTTAACTGCTGAGCCATCTCTCCAGCCCCAAAGGAACATTTCTTTTGACCATATGTCTTGACAAAAGGCACTATTTAAACACTCTTCATATCCTATAGCATAATATGTACAGGGAGGGTTAGCATCTAATACAGACGTGGCTCCTTAGCAGTCCACAGCTGTGTTTTATCTAAGTCATGAAACTTGAATATTAGTTATCAACCTTTAACTATGTGATTACGTCACATAATATTTCAGACATTAAAATTTGGATACCACGATACCTGGCTTGACTGGAACCATCTTCCTATAGGACTACAGAGGTGGGGATAAGATGGGAGTGGAATGTTAATACTGCAATTTGCTTCAAGTTCTTTGCATTGCTCACCCCTTGTGTGATCTTGAGGTACACACACACACACACACACACACACACACACACACACACACACCACCTCTATTTGCACAGCTGTAGCCTGGAAGAAGGATATGAATATTCAATTCCTATGTAAGGCAGGATTCCTAGACATGAGGAATGAGTACATCCTATCTATCCTTCCAGGACATTCAAAACCTATGGAAAGTATTTTAAATTCTCATTTTCCTCTCTTTAAAAATATGAAGCATGGCCAAGGTATAGAGGAAACAGTGTCTTCAACATCGTTTTAGATTGTGAGGTGGTTCAAAACAACATGTAAAAAGAATTTTAATCTGTTCTAGATGGTTTGTTTCAATGGGATGTAAATTCATCAACGTATTCTTTTGGTAGCTTTTAAGTATTCATAAAGAATGCCAGGTATAACATTTGTTAAGAATATATTTGAAGAACATCCAATTAACTGCTCTCAACTCAGTAATTCCATTACACTTTATAACATTCTAAGTACCAGGCACATGAAACAATTAATTAGCTAATGATTCTGAATCTCTACCATCAGCGAATGGAGGTGGGAGACCATGATTAGATGAGATAACTTCTTCAGAGAAAGTGTCGGTATTCATAGGCTGACAGAGCTTGGAGCTTAACTGTCTCTACAGACACCAGTAAAGGCTTACCTCATTGATTACCATTACTACACCAAAAACTGCAGTTAGCAAAGTCATCAAGGTAGCCTAATGTTTGCAGAAGAAAATCTTTAAGGTCAAAATAAAATCAAGGGTTCATTCCAGGGAAGGCAAGTCCCCATCATCTTTAAGTCAGTTGCTCAGCTACTTTTATGACAATCAATAAAAGTCCCATTAACGTGTTTAAATTATCTAGGGCAAGGAGAAATTCTCGGAGCACAGGAAAGTGTAAAAAAAAAATCACAAATAAAGAAAGTACAGTGATGAACTAGTGAAATTTGGAAAGATACACACTGTTGGTTGGGAAGCATAAACCAAACTTGCATTCTGAAACTAAAGTCTGGGATTCAAATCTGAATCTCCCTGAGTGAGAAGCCAGGTGCTGATATAGAACAGGTTCACAAAGGCAGTGAGTACCATGGACGACTTCTGTCCTGCCCTGAAATATCTGTGCATATAAACCTCATGATAAATATAGAATGTATCTATTTACTTTTTGTCTCACTTAACTATTCAACCTACACTAAGCCTGTTTTGAGTAAATACATGGATCCCATTTTACATACCAAGGAAAGAGTCACCATATCAAACTTAATGCCACCCATTGCAAAGATCTTTGTACCCATTGTATAGTGTAGGATGGTTTCACAGCTCTTGGGTTCTCTTTAAGGACCATAACATGTGTTTTTCTGAGTATGGAGGCACAGGAAGCTAAGGCCAGAGGATCAAGTGGTTAATGCTGCCCTGAGCAACATAGCAAGACCTTCTCTTCAAAAGGCTGAGTGATGGAATGTCTTCAGTTTTTATTTAAACTATTTCTGATTGAGATGTTTCAAAAGAATTCTTTCTAAGACATTTTTTTTCTAGAATCTTCCTTTTTAAACCTGGAAAAAACACTTTACCCAGCATCCTTTTCCCAGTAACTCAGTTACATCATTGTATATACAGTAATTATTTTTCAGCCAAACACTGAATGCAGTAATTCAAAAGTTTGTGTTCTTGTCACTGTGTTTTTCCCAGTTTTTTAAAGGTGCTTTCCGAGGCCAACAGTCTGTCTTGTGTTCTTTTCTCCTTGCTGTCAGCAACTAGCTTCGTTTCTCTGTTCCTCAGACAACCTTAGTCAACACTGTACATAGTTCTTTCTGATTTAAACAATAACAGAGCCAAGAGAGCTGTCCTGCTGGGTTTACTGAAGGCTGGATTCAATTCTGGTGCCCCTCTGCAGGATTCTCCTTTGAGGACTTGCAAGAGTTTTTGTTGGGGTGGGGGGGGGCACATTTGGACCTCATTCTGAGCTTCACGGAGTTCTTTTTCTCATCCTTTTTAGTTCTCAATTTTACTCAAAAATCTTGAAATCACAGGATAAGAAAGCCCTCCGCAGATGAAGTTATGTTGCCTCCAGGCTGTTCTTTTGTCAACTGAGCTCAGGTTGGGAAATTTACTATTCCATTTCTTCACAAACATACAAGCTACAGGCCACGAACATCTATCTCTGTCCTAGGACACACTGCCGACAGAATTTTCTCTGTCTTTCTTGCAAGGATCATAAGTCACAATGCATGCACCCTCTCCTGTTTATTTGCACTTAGATTCAGATGCCATTATAACCCCCAGGCAGGAAGGCTAAGGAGCTCAAAACACTCTGTTTTCCAGCTTATACTGTCCCAATGCCAGATATGTTTTCCACAACTTGTTCACTGTCTGCCGGTGATGATGCCAAACACTGCTCTTTCCTTCTCACCGTACCATTCACAGAAATGGGGTGCCCGTCTGTCTGACTGTCATAGACAGGACATGATGAGCAACCTACCAAACAATGCAAAGATTATTTTTTTAATATTTCAACTTGAAAGAAGCATTAACTTTCCCATTAAACTGTGATTTTTTATTAGTTATATTGCCTTAACACACAGATATCCCCATAACTAAAATTAATAATTCAGTTAAAATAGTATTGCAGTGTGAATCCATGGTGTTGCCTCTACGTCTTCTGTCAAGTAAGTATGAGATAGAAAACACAGGTGTCCTGTGGTTCATTCTAGTGATACTTGGGTCTAGTCACATGGGTTTTTATCTCTGTCTTTAAATGACACACTAGTAAGTCCAAGAAATATGTAGTCATCTAGAATCAGTATTGTAGAACAGTTTGTCTATAATAGAAATATTATTTTCTGATCAGTGAATTCTATTTTATTTGTGAAATGTCCATACATTCACATAATCCTCCTCCTAGGCAGATTTGAACTCACACCACCAGTAAACCATGTCTGTATAATCATTCCAAGAGGATCCCAATGATGCCCAGCTAATACATTCACTCAATTTACTATATGCTAAGAACCTCCCTTGTGCCATGAAGGATTAGTAATAAGCAAGACAAAGCCACCCCCTCACTATTCACATTGATGGAGAAGAATGGGAAAGGACATGAAAGTATAATGTGCTCCAGAGGGAATTGGTATAGGGAGTTCAAAGCAAGCTGGCTGTCAAAAGCATGATCTAGTAAAACTATCCTAGTTAAAGGAATATAAAAGAACACCTATAACCACGTAGCAAAGTGGCTATCTTTTTCTCTTTTATTCTTCATGCTAATCTAGATGGCATCACTTAGCAGTTGGGCACCCAAGACCCTAAGGGATGAAAATTGGGAATATGAGAAGGATTTGATAGAAGTTGTCACAAACTATTTTTGAATAAATAACTACTGATTAAATAAATAACTACTGAACAATTTTCCAATTCTTTTTTATTACTAAATGCTGTATATTAATTTAGCTGTTTCTTTCATTGAAAACTAATGTCTGAAAAACACTACTCCCTTTCCAGGAAAGCTGTCACTTTCTATTATTATTCTAGTCATGGAAATAATCACTTAACTTTATATTCACTTTGCAATTGAAATCTCTAACCAGATGAACATTTACCCTTAAGACCATCTATTATTATTTGAACAAAGACCAAGGACATAAATACAGAGACTCTCTTATACATGGTATGATCTGGTTTTCCCTTTGGAACACAGGAAATCAGTCTTCCAATGACGACAGGAGCATGAGGGAATCAAGTTAGAATGTGTGCAGGCATGCACACACACGCAGGTGCAAATGAAGATTTCCCCAAAGCATCATTTTTGATTGAGTTTTAAATTACTTTTGCATTTAAATCTTCCTCTGGTGCAGCGGTTCTCAACCTTCCGAATGCTTTGACCCTTTTAATACAGTTCCTTATGTTGTAGTGACCCTCAACCATAACATTATTTTTGTAGCTACTTCACAACTGTAATTTTGCTAGTGATAAATTGTAATGTAAATATCTGTGTTTTCTGATGGTCTTAGGTGACTCCTGTGAAAGAGTCGTTCACCCACAAAAGGGTTGTGGTCCACAGATTAAGAACCACTGTTCTAGTTACAGATTTTATCTTGAAGTTATAGGGAGATTATCCTTCATATATTATTCTAATTCTCTTGTCTTCATATCAAAATGTTGACTTATTCTTTAACACGTAAGTCGCTGGATATCAGCATATTTTTAAAGCAAATATTTTAAATCCAACCAAATTTCTTTTCCATTGAAAAGACTATAGAAAAAATTTATTTCTATTTATTTATTATTTATAATATGGTGGATCAAACCACGGACTTGTACACACTAGGCAAGGTGACCTACCATGAAACTACAAAGTCTAGCCCTCAGTTCTTTGAGAAAGGGTCTTGTTATGTAGGCCAGGTTGACCTCAAACTTATGGTTATGATGTTAGAATTACAGGGAGGAGCCACCACACCTAGCCCACGAAGGACAATTTCAAATGCTGTACCTGAATTGATGGTCCCCAACCCCATTGTACACGTATTAACATGCTACTACGGTAGTGTTAACATACGTGACTACATTTATCGTTCCGAAAGGAAATTATTTTCTCACAAGCCAGCCCCTTCCCAGGTTCCTGGTTTTTTGCAAAGGGAATCATCAGGTAATTCCTTTCCTCTGTCTTTCACACAGATATTTCACCCATAGCCTAATCTTTCCGAGCCCTTTATTTTACACAGAAGTGTTTACCATTTAGTCTGATAAAGCAGCCAATGACAGATCACAGCCAGCCCTTGGGAAAGGTACAGAATAGTATATTTTAAAAGGTGGAGAAATAAAAAGGCAGGAAGTGGAAAGATGGTAAATAATACAGTCCTAGGATTTTTACCCCCCCTTCTCACTAATTAAGAAGTGAGGGAATGTCAGGCAGGGTGGTGCACACCTTTAATCCCAGCACTCCTCCGGAGGCAGAGGTGGGAGAATCACTGTGAGTTCAAGGCCAGCCTAGTCTACAAAGGAAGTTCCAGGATAGCCAGAGCTGTTCCACAGAGAAACCCTGTCTCGAGGGAAAAAAAAAAAAAAGAGGAAGTGAGGTGTTACTGTTTATTCTGCTGGAGTTTGTTATGCAGGGAAACATGAAACACAGAACATAGTTACTTGCAGCACAAAGTGCTTCTCTTAGAGGACTTCCCTCAAAGGAGAGAAGGGATTTTTCTCTTCCATCTTATAGTGCCCAAAGAATGACGAATAGCTTTAAATCACTTTTATATAAAATAAAGGAATATCACTAGTTCAGAAGAAATAGTTCGAACAGTAGCTGAAGGCAGGCCTGCAATAGTCCCTACTCAGATGCCTGAAGCAGGAATATCAAAAGTTCAAAGCCTGCCTCAGCAACTTAATAAGACACTGTCTCAGATTAAAAAGCAAAGCATGGGCTGGACACAGAGCTCAGAGGTAGAAGACTTGCCGAGCCTGTGTGAAACTGGGACCTAAACTCAGTTCCCAGTAAAGTCATAGAAAAAAAAAATTTCATAAAGGAATGAGTGCTGGTCCAGGGTTCAGAACACCAGCTTGTTATTCTGCTTCAAATACTTAAACCCCCTGAGCTGTGCCTCAGTTTCTCCATGTGTTAAAGGAGGAGATGAGATAAGCATATCATTAAAGTTTCTTCCAAGTTAAAACTTATTTCATGAAAAGTGAGGAATTCACTTACCTAAAAAGTAAAGAAAGGAATGTATTTTAAATATTCAGAACAACAACAAAAATAGATATACATGGAGTTGTGCTCACGTACATCAAATTATGTAACATAAAATGCTAAGCAAGGAGAGAGACTGATATTGTCTAAGAAACAGCCGGCACAACAGCTTAATATTTTTGTTTGTTATTTTTGAAATTGTATTTTAATCATAACATTTTTCCCTTTCCTTTCCCCTTCCAAACCCTCCCATATACTCTCCTTCAAATTTATAGGCTCTTTTTTCATTAGTTGCTAAGACACCACACACACACACACACACACACACACACACACACACACACACACACGTGCTCTTACCTATAACTGTCTCACACACAATTAGTGTGTGTGTGTGTGTGTGTGTGTGTGTAACATTATAGGGAAACAACAGCTTGAGTCCATGTGATATCACTTATATGTATGTTTCTAGGGCTGACCATTCGGCACTGGACCGAACGGTGTGCTCTTCCCTGGGGAGGACACCTCTCCTGCTCTTAGCTTTGCTCCACTAAAGTTCAGCTCACGTTTGCATAGTCATGTTGGTGAGAATTTACATGTATAGCTTCTGCTTTTTAGGAGACATTTATCTCACAGCAAACTCCTTTGATCCTCTGGCTCTTAGAATCTTTCCACCTCCTCTTCTGCAATGTTCACTGAGCCCTGAATGTGGGAGTGTTTTGTAGATAAATCCATTGGAATGGGGTTCCACAACTCTGCCCTTTAATTGGTTGTGGTTAACCTTTAACATTTCTCATTGCTCTTCAGGGTAAACAATGATGAGAAAAGCAAGAACCTTCCCTGCATTAAAAAAGGAAAAATAAACCAGGCGGTGGTGGCGCACGCCTTTAGTCCCAGCACTCGGGAGGCAGAGGCAGGCGGATCTCTGTGAGTTTGAGGCCAGCCTGGGCTACAGAGTGAGTTCCAGGACAGGCTCCAAAGCTACACAGAGAACCCCTGTCTCGAAAAACCAAAAAGAAAAGGAAAAATAAAAAAGATAGGACTAGAGGACTAGAAGAATTGAAATTAAGAAAGGGAATGAAAAAAGGGAGGGAGGAGATGAACAAAAGGAGAGAGGGGGAACATAAAAGGGAGACTGTATCTGTGGGCAGTTAGCAGGAGCAAGGTCTCCTACAGAAAACCGGGCCTGTGTCCCGACTCCATTCCTTTTCTGCTAAGTCGTAAGCTGGCCGTCAAAGTTCAAGGCAAAGCCAAGTCAAGTGCTTCTTGACAGCAGTTGTGGAGCTCCTGACCCACAAAAAGGAGTCTGATGGGCTGGAAGCCATTTTCTGCTTGGCACTGAGAAGATGACTGAGATTTAAGGTCTTAGCAAACTAGTTGTAAAAAGTAAATAAATAAATAAGAAGGAGGAGGAGGAGGAAAGAAAGGAAGGAGGGAGGGAGGGAGGGAGGGAGGGAGGAAGGAAGGAAAGAAGAAAAGAAAAGAAAAGAAAAGAAAAGGAAAGGAAAGGAAAGGAAAGGAAAGGAAAGGAAAGGAAAGGAAAGGAAAGGAAAGGAAAGGAAAGAACTCCAGTATTTTATTTTTAGGATGGAGTATTTATAAATGTAAAACTACTTCAATATAAAGTTATAGCTGAAAAAGTGTTTTTTATAAGCAAATACAGTCAAGTTTTGAAGCTGGGTTTTCTGAGTGTGAGAAATGGCTTGAAAGACTAGAGAGCATCTACTGGGCTGTATTCATATAGAAGATGACCCTGTCAGCCATCTTTGTCTAAAAGAACACAGGAAGGGGGTCTGGGAATGCCCAGTTAAGATCCAATAGTCCCACTTCTTCAAGGAGCAAGCATTTACTGAGCACCTTCTGTGTGCCATTTGCTGAAGGCAGGCTGGGGGCACACCTGGTTCTATAATGTGGGCAGTTCCTAACAGCTGGCCCTAAGATTATAGGAATGAATGAGACCCACGTTCTCTGACCTTAGAGAATTTACATTCTGGTATGGTGGAAATGGAAGTAAGAAGTTTTAAAGTGAGTTGTTTGGGCTCCACACCCTTCGTTTTGATTGATTGTGGTTTTCTGTAGTGGTCTCTATTGGTTGCAAAGAAAAGTTTCTTTAATGAAGGGTGAAGACTATACTTATCTTTGGGTTTAAGGACAAATACCAGAATCTATACCCATAAAGTCTCACTAACATGATTGCCTAAACATGACCTGAAGGAGAACAAACAATATAGACATGCTGAAGTGGACAAGGAAAAGCCCAAGAGATGTCAACCCTCCACAGAGAACTACAGGCAACTGAAGAATGCTGACAACAGGAAGAATAGTCTTCCCTAGGGAAGAGCACACCAACTGGTTATAAAATACCAAATGGTCAGCCCTGGACATACATACAAGTAACATTATACAGACTGAGCAGGCTCTATTTAGGAATATATATGTGTATACACATATGCATGTAATAACAAGGAAAAAAGAGGCCATGATTCTAAAAGAGCAAGGAGGGGTATATGGGATGGTTTGGATGGAGGAACATGAAGGGAGAAAGTTGTAATTATATTATAATCTCAAAAAAAATTAGAAAGAGTGGATTATAATATCTTGAAATAGATCAGATAATGGGATAAGAGATAATTCCAGTACCTACAAGAGGGTTCGTTTAATTCTAGCAGTAAATTTTAACTGGAGAGAAATTTCTAGGATAATTTTGGTGATGAAGCCTTCAATGTCACAACTGTCTCTCTGTCTCAAGAAAATATTTAATGAAGAAAATCAAGATAAGAAGTTTGTTGATTGAGTATGGTGACCTAGGGCCGGGATGATGCAGAAAGACAGCCCTGCAGAAGTTGGCTGAAAAAAAAAAAAAAGCCTTGTTTGTGGCAAGCAGCCGAATCTCATGAGCAATTTACATTAACAGTCAGGCTATAAATGAATAAAGCAGCCATGTTTCATGGCAATGAACAGTCAGTAAAGAACTGGGGTTTGATAAGGATAGACTGAACTATGATGTTCTGTAGCCAACGCGCAACTGAAGGGTATAACAGCTGCACAGCCCTAAGTGATTGTCACAGTCAACACTTCTGCAAATCAAGCCCCAATTTTTACCTTGAATACGCACTAAATTTGATCACCAGGAGTGAATCAGAGGCTGCCTATGACATGCTTGCCAAACAATATGCCTATTTTTCCACTTGGCATGGGTCAGTCGTTGTGGCCACTGTGTGTTCACTATCACTTCTAAAGAGACTTCCACCAATGTGCCTATTAGTCCATGGGCTCGATTTGCAAGATGATGTCAGTGCCACCAATAGATGAACAAGCCAATGAGTAACATTAGCCTTGAGAGGAAACTGTGGACTCATCAATCGGGCACCGTATCTATGACCCAGGAGGAAGAATATGAGTGATGTTGGAACAAAATCATTCTTTGTTCTTAGGCTCCACGGCCATCGGCACATCTATGTTGCCTTGGCCTGCCCGTATTGGAGCTATTGTTGTCTGGAGATGGACACTGTCTGAATTTATGGAAGCTTGCCCAAGTGTGTTTCAACTCAGTTACTATAGATTCAGTTCTTTGGCTCCTGATATGTGTCCCTCTGGTCCCAACTCATTTCTGCAGTCTCAAAGCCAAGAGCTAGGAAAGCAAAGGTCAGCCCAGTCACACAGGACACCTCCTTCACTCAGGACCATCTCTGATTATATCAGATGAATCACAGAACGAAACTATGTTGGAAACAAAACCCCTACAGCCCTTTAAGCCAAAGAAGAGCATAGCTCTGACTTACCTTCTAAAAGAAATATCATTTTATGAAAGGCAAATCCAAGCTCTTATTCAAAATTGCTTTGTGGTGATTTTTTTAGAGCAGAGAATCAGAACTGGGAACTTTGAACAGCGTCACAAAGAGGCACTTGCTGTGGGAAGGACACAAGCTGTTTCGATAAGGTGGCTTTTCACTAACCGGCTTTTTGTCTGAGGCTTGAATCTCCACAGATAAATCTCTCCTTGGCCCTGCCTGAGTAATTGGACTGGATGTTAACAAGCTTTTCTCCTATGTGACTAATAACCAGCTTTGGTGCAGTAATCCTTATTTATGCTCATGATTTACGAATATGCAATAGGCGCAAGTGATAGTCCTTGGGGAGAAGCTTTGAAAGGGAGACTGCTGGGAAAATGAACAGAACCAGGGCAAGACATGTTTTTCTCAGCACCATCACCATTCAGAGCAAGTGCAGAAGGCCCTGGGTTCCTTGTAGATGGGCAGTGATTTAGGGAAGGGGCAGACTGGAGTGAAACACATTTGATGCCCATCCTCCTCCCTGCCTTGGCTGCCAAGAGTTTCGCCTAACAAGGCCCGTGATAAGAACTGAAACTGACCTTTCATAGGTCAGGTAACAGTGCTTTGCCATGGAATTAGTTTTCCTTTAACCTAATTCAGTAGATTGTTTGCCGTCTTGACATAACAGAGGTCCTTCATGGCCATGGGTTTCTTGATGCAACCATTCCATGTTGTCAAGGCAACCAACTTTGACGGGGTTCTTTTTTTCCCTGCTAGAAAACAATTTCCAACATTGCAAACCCTAAATCACAATCATTCCTTATAAAACTCGGGGTCAGACATGTCCCCTCTATGTGTAAAGCTGTTACTTTTTTATGAGCTCCTGTGTCATTGCAGTGCAAGAATTTGACTTGAGGGATAAAATGTACATTAAACATCGAAGTTAAAATAATCCCACAGCATTTTTATCTTGTTGCTTCATTCCCAGGAGATGGGGGACTGTTTACTACTTGCAGTTACATATTTCTTTTTAAACTGCGGTATCTATGTTGGCATATTTTGACTACATTTCTATGTAAATTGATTGCAATCACCAGCTTTCTCATGGTTTGTGAAACTCAACTGCTGAAAAGATGCAGGTATTTTCTGGGGTTACTATCACCCACTTGTTGCATATTTGCTCTGCTTTTTAAGAGTCAAGACCTTGTGAGCGTCCTTTTCCATGTAAATGGAGTCACTTTGCAGTTCCCTGAGAATCTCTTGAATTCAAGGGGCCAGCAAGTGTTTCTCCAGAGACCTCAGTAGCATCCCAGGTGTTTTAAAGGACAATCCCAAAGGAAAGAGAGGGAGAGGGGCCTGGTACTGTTTGTTAGCTCCCTAGTGAGAGGAAATCCCTTAGTTCTGAAGAGCTAATGGTTATTTTTAGACCCAGATCTCCACAATGCACAGCCC
This sequence comes from Peromyscus attwateri, assembly GCA_902168425.1. Classification (NCBI taxonomy): domain Eukaryota; kingdom Metazoa; phylum Chordata; class Mammalia; order Rodentia; family Cricetidae; genus Peromyscus; species Peromyscus attwateri. The sequence goes on from CABHPP010145650.1 coordinate 31,049, forward strand.
ACATTTTGTTTAACAGTAATCTCAAGTAATTCTTCCTTCTTAGTTAAGCAGGACCATTGGTATGGTCCACTTAGGTTTTCAATTATTTATAAGGCTCCCTCTTTCCCTTCTGTTTTTTGCTTAGAAGTTGATTACCTAATTGGCAGCCATGCTTAATTTTACAATTCCCGGAGGTTTTAGAACAGAAGCAGGTGGCTGTAAATGAAGTTTCTGTATGAGACTTAGTGGGTCACAACACTTTCATGTTGCATGTGCTGGCTCCCTCAGCTGCCATTATTTTACAAGAAACCAAACAATTTTATTCATTAGAAACTAGTACTAAGTGTCTTCTCTGCTTGTGGACAATTGAAGTTACTTTCTTCCCATTCTTGGGATTAGACAGATGAATCTCTAAAAGTCAGTCAGGATTTTGATATTTTGCAAATATTTTATTGCTTATTTGAAAATTATACGCAATCCTTAGCCCCTCCAACTCCCTGAGATCTTTTTTATTTTTAGAAAAATATTCCATTGAGGCCAATTCATGCTGTCCATCTTCTCCTGAGTGCAGGACCAGCTATGGAGCATGGTCAATCTTCCAGGGGCCACATCCTTACAGAAAACTAACTCTCTCTTTCCCAGAAGGTATCAACTGTGCATAGCTCCTCAGTTAGGAATGGGGGCTTGTGAACCCCTTCTCCCTCTGTGTTAGAATTCTGACTGGCTGGAGCCAATTAGACTGAACATGCTTTTCAGTTACCTTTTCAGGCTCTCCTGTTGTTAATGCTCTTCCTCTCCCAAGTGTTAATGCTCTAACACAGTGCAAAAAAGAATTTAAGACTGTTAGGTTAATTGCTTTTCCTGTAGCTATGATAAGATAGCCTAACAGAAACTTTAGAAAAAAGGTGTTTGTTTGGTGGGTGGTTCAGACCACTGTGGTAGAGAATTTATGGTGTCAGGAGACTGAGACAGCTAGTCACATTAGTCATGTGGTATATACAGTCAGAAAGTAGAAACAGCTAGTCACATTAGGCATGTGGTATATAGAGTGAGAAGGCAGAGACAGCTAGTCACCTTAGTCACACTGTATATACAGTCAGAAAGCAGAAAGTAGTTGTTAGGGTTCTGCAGCAGAAGACTACCTTGGTGGATCAGGGACAAGGCACGCTGTAGAAATCACACCACACAACAGATCTCATATAAGAGATTTACTGGAGAGTGGGGTGTTGCTGGAGAATTTCTCTCCAGCTCCCAAGTCCTGCCAGTCCCTGGTTCCCTGACCAAACCCATTCATAATATAAACACACAGACGCTTACATTATTTAAACTGCTTGGCCATTAGCTCAGGCCTATCATTGTCTAGCTCTTACTCTTATATTTAGCCCATTTCTATTAATCTCTACTTTGCCACGTGGCTCATGGCTTACCGGTACTTTACATCTTCCTTCTCCTGGCGGCGGCTCCAGGCAGTCTCCCCTATCCTTCCTCCTTCCTCCATTTTCCTCTCTGTTAGCCCCACCTATACTTCCTGTCTATACTTCCTGTCTGGCTATCGGCCAGTCAGTGTTTATTGATACAAAGCGATATCCACAGCAGTGGGGCAAAAGGCTGCTTCTGAGCGGGGGCCAGAGGAGGGGCGAGAGACAGAGGGAGAGAGTGGATCGTGATGGGGAGGCCTTTTAAAGGGTATGCATGTTGAATTTGGTGGCTAGTGATGATGTGGCTGCTGGCACTGAGTCACTGAAGACAGGCTGGATGCCAACGGTCTGATTCTGGAATGGGGGCAGTTCCTAACAGTGATAAGTACTTGTGGTCAGTTAACCTTCTATTTTTTATAAAGTCCAGAATCGAGGGCCTGGCAATAGTGATGGGTCTTCCCACCTCAAATAACCTATCAAGGTACTTCCCACCTCAAACAACCTATCAAGATAGCAGCATGCCCAGGGCTTGCCTCCTAGGTATTTCCAGGTCCTGAAAAGTTAGCAATCAGCACTAACCATCACATTGGGGTATGGAAATCCATACAAAAAGTTGAGTGACTGGTTAAGGAGGCTGTGGGAACTGGAAAGTAAAAGCATAAGGCAACTGTAAGGAAGATGCGTGCCAGGGCCCACTATGGAGTTAGGTAGGGAAGAACAGCCAACGCAAAGAAGAATGCATAGCCAATTCAATGATTTGTAAGCCTTCTTTCTTGTTACATTTATGTTTGGAGACATTTCTATAAATGATTCATTAAATACACAGGCTGTCAGGTCACTGAGATCATAAGGGAAAGCTGCCCCTAGGATACCATCAACTAAATTCAGCAGAGGGTAGGGCCATTTACAGTAACAACTATAAACAAAGAAGATTATGTTAATGGCCACAATCATTAGCCAGAAGCTCCTGATTGCTAACTAATGCCTGCACTGTGCTTTGTTATGTACATAGCCCCATTTAATACTCCCAAGAACCACAAATTGATGTATTTTTAAAGACTTATTTTGTGATTACGCATATGTGTGTGCATATGTGCAGATGCCCACAGAGGCCAGAAGAAGGCACTGGACCCCAGAGCTGGAGTTATAGACAGTTGTGAGTCAGCTAATGTGAGTGAAGGGAACCCAACTCAGGTCCTTTGGAAACTCCTTACCACTGAGCCATCTTTCCAGCCCAGAGCATTTGATCACAGTATCACAGAAAGGAAGCCTGAGATGTGCAAGAGTTGAAGAACTGGATAATGTCTTCCCAGTTTTCCACATGAAAGAACTGCATTCAGGCCTAACTCATTGCTATATCCAATGTGGTGGGTTGTAAACTTGACAGGGCCTCTGTAGTTCAGGAGGGAGAGGCTGGAAATTAACACAGAGACCTACAACTGTAAAATATGCCAAGAATGGGGGACTTGGGAGCACTCAGTTCTAAATGAGATGTCTTTATCAAACCCTTCCCCTGAAGGCTTAGTAATCTATGCAAAAGAGGAGGCAGAAAGATTGTGAGAGCCACAGGGATGGATGACACCTAGGAAGCCCTGTGTTCCCAACACAGCAGGACTGCTGGAAGTATGAACTCACAGAGACTGTGGCAGCACAGATTCAAGCCAGACATGGTCCCAGCACTAAGGAAGGGAAGTGGGTATGGAATCCCACCTCTATCCGAGAAGTTATTTGCAGTTAATAACCACTAGCAAAGGAAAAATGAACTTTCACCAATGGAGTTTCACGGAATGTCAACCCCACTTGAGGGTACCCAGGAGTAGCTGGCCAATATAAAATGAACTCTGCGGATTTTCTTTGTTCGTTTGGGCACTTTTTTATCTTCCTGGTTTGGAGTGTGTTTGTTTTGATTTTCATTTTGGGGAGGATTAGGGGTATTATTTGTTTTCATTTTTACTTTTTGAGAGAGAATATGAAGTTGGGTGGGTAGAGAGGTGAGAGGTGGGAAGGAACTTGGAGGAGTTGGTAGAGAGGGAAAACATGATCAAAATATAAAATATATTATATGATGATTTTAAATAACAAAAGAGTAGGGAGAGGTCACGTTTGTCTAGGTGGGTTAGGAAATGTTTTCCTCGGGAACAACAGTTGAAATTGGATGTGCACAGAACATAGCTGCCATTGAGATATAGAGATGAGGACATTCCAGGCAATAGTACCTTTCAAGGCACAGAAAATGAACAATCTAGAAAATGAGAACAGTGGTCTTTCCTGGAGAAAAGGATGGCCACAAGCAAAAGTCCTTCTAACATGGAGGTAAGAGTAAGATGACCATCATAGAAAAGTTGTGATAATTAGACTAATAATAGACATTTAATAATGTGAATGTTATTGCTAAAGAAGATCATAGGCTTACAAGGAAAGAAAATGGGTACGAGAGAGATGGCTCAGCAATTAAGAGCACTAGCTGCTCTCACCGAGGACCCGGGTTCAATTCTTAGCACCCACATGATAGCTCACAATGATCTGTTACCTCCAAATCCAGGGACTCCAATGCCCCTTCTGACCTCTATAGGCACCCAAGTCCAAGTGGTACACAGACATACATGCAGACAAGACACATAAAATCTAAAAGAAAGAAAGAAAAACAATATCAAATTATATAAGAAACTATGATGAAAATGTTCAACTCTATCAAGAAAGAAATAGGAAGATAATGAAAGTTATCATGAAGTTAAGTATGAAACTAACACAATTTTATTTGCAAACTTCATGCCAATATGTGGAGAATGCATTATCCAGTAAGTGGTCCAGGCTAGTGTGAAGGCTAGGAAACAGGGTGGACTCAAGGTAGCTACTGAGGGGACAGAGAAGAAAGGCTCTGACATGGATGACCACACACTTCCTTCCGGGAGGGCTGAAGAGGAGGATGCTAATACAACAGGCTCACGGTGGACCTCCATTCTGACTTGAGCTGTGAGAGGAGAGCTTCAATTATCAAGGGAAGAAGACTCGTGCAGATGAGCAAAGCTGAGCAGATAACTAAGAAGGCAGTTAGAGCCCAGGAGTCCGAGCTGCCTTATTAACATCAGCCGGGTATGAGAGGAAGAGTTGGGACTTAGAAAGAAATGTGGGCAGTCCTCGGAATGCCTCTGGAAGCCTCAGGCTTGTGTGAAGCAGTGTGTAAACAATGAGAGAAGAGGTGAGATGGGAGAGAAAATAATAAAATGGAGGCCTTAGAATGCAGGTGAAAGGGCACGTGTAGAAGAGGAACCAAGAGAGCACTGAATGGTATCAACAAGACAGACACAGTGAGGAATAATACAAATGTATGAAGGCAAAGCTTAAGAGGGAAAACCGGCAGTCAGACATGTTGACACACTTCTACAACCCCAGCACTTAGGAAGCTGAGGCAGGAGGATGGTGACTTTGAGGTTTGCCTAGACTACCTGCACAGGGAGATTCTCTCTCAGAAAAATAAACAAAAATTGCTTAAGAGCCAACAGTGTCAGGTGGATACAGGCGAGATGTAGAGTACAAACAGGTCTAAGGAGTGTCTCATCATGACAGGCTCAGTCTCTATGGAGTTTTCTAACCGCTTTACTTCAGATGATTGGAGAATCAATAGAAGATGAGAAATCAGCATTCAGGGCCTAGTAGAATATGACTCTCAAAATGTTGCCTATGAAGCAGGTGTAAGCCAGGATGTTCAGGTGGGGCACAGAACCAAGGGATGAATGCTTAACTGAGATAAACGTAAAACAGGTCTTGAAATTAGTAAGGTGAGCAAACAATAGAAAAATTATTATAGGAAATATGAGCAAAGTCCACAAAAACACACAAACAGCAAACATACAATTCTACTTCATTAGTAATCTAAAAAGTAAAAAATTTAAATAGTCTCTTACTGGTTTTATCCTTGCTTAAATTCTAAAATAAGCTTTTTAAATAGACTAGTATGGAAAATATATGATATCATTTTCTTACAGGCAGTGGGGGGGTCTTAAATATGTCATGTAATTTGTCCCTAACATTTTATATGTAAGAACTTATGTTAATAAATATATGAAATAAACACTAAGGAAATATGTAGGTATATATAATGGCTAAATTTTAACACTAATTTTTCCATAACAGTGAGCACCAATACGTGAAACTGAGTAACGTGTTCTGTAGAAGAAAGCGGGTGAAATCCTGCATCACTATGAAATAACAAAAATATCTATCTATGACTCTAAACCCAAGAACATTTTCTAATAGTTGGCAAGAAAAAACAATCAGATTGGAAAGCATTAACTTAAATAGTATTGACTCACAGGTAACATGATTATGTTTAAAGAAAATGGTGACATCTTCCAAAAAACTTCTATGACTAATAAGTGAATTTAAGATTTCCAGGTGTAAGCTCAATATATAACAATCAAATGTCTTTCTACAGACAAACATCCAATCTATTGTAAAGTGTGATTTAAAAGTAAAACAAAGCCAGATGTGTTGGTGCACATCTGTCATGCTAGTCCTCAACAGAGTAAGACAGAGGACCCCCAAAAGTTGGAGACTAGCCTGGGCTATGTAATGAGATCCTGTCTCAAAACACTAAATAAACATAAGTAACTAAAAGTAAAGGACTGACATTTTCAATAGGCTTCCAGTGACCAAACACTTAGAAACAGATGTGACAAAAGAAGGCCCAGACATATGCATTGAGATAAAGCGTTACTAAAATAAAGTTGTAAATAAGTAGAGAGATACACTTTGTTCTGGGGTTAGAAGAATACACGTGGCAAAGAGGATCAATCTGTCCGTTAACATGATCGTTAACATGATCCACAAATTCAACTCAATACTCATAAAATTTCTATAAAGATTTTAAATACATCGCCAAGCTAAATATGATATTGGAATAAAAGCCAAGAAATCAGAATAGCCAAACAACTTTGCAAATTACACTTGAGGCATAGAAGACTGCAGGGACCAAACCATGGAGAACAGTTATCAAGACAGGTAAGTACATCAGTGGTCCAAACTCAAGAACCCAGACGTAGACTATCACATGTGCAGTCAACTGAGACTTGACAAGTGTTCAAAAAAAAAGTGATTCAAACAAGTGGGAAAAAGCAAAATGATACACATTTCACTCCACATACAAAAATCAGCAAAATGATACACATTTCACTCCACATACAAAAATCAGCAGTAGTTTTTTCAATGAGTGTAGAACCTAAAACTGTAACACTCCCATAAAAAAAGCATAAGAAAAAAATTACCTTAGGCAGGTATGTATAACAAACGAGATCCACAAACCAGAACCCTGGCTGATGGCTCAGTGAGTAAGACTGCTTGTTCTGCAAGCAGGAGGACCTCGGTTCAAATCCCAAGCACCCACATAAAAAGCCAAGCATAGCTGTATTTGCTTGTCACTCCAGCATGAGGAAGCAAAGCAGGGTGATCCTGGGAGTTTGCTGGCCAGTGGGTTTCAGCAAAACAGTGCATTTCTGGTTGACTGGGAGACCCTGTCTCAAGACAATGAGGAACAGCCAAAGAAGAAAATGATTGATGTCTTGGCCTCTGCAGCCACATGCGTGGGTGCTCACGGCCGTACGTGCATTGATGTGTCTACACCCACATGCAAGATTCTGTCTCAGAACAAAAATATTGCTTAAAACATCAAATTGATATATCCAAGTTGGCCAAAATTCAAAATATCTTCTCTTCAAAAGTTACTGCGCCGGGCGGTGGTGGCGCACACCTTTAATCTGAGCACTCGTGAAGCAGAGCCAGACAGATCTCTGTGAGTTAAATGCCAGCCTGATCTACAGAGCGAGATCCAGGACAGGCAACAAAACTACAGAGAGAACCTCTCTCTCAAAAAAAAAAAAAAAAAAGTTACTGCATGCCAGGCAGTGGTGACACAAGCCTTTAATTCCAGCACTTGGGAGGCAAAGGCAGGCAGATCTCTGTGAGTTCGAGGCCAGCCTGGTCTACAGAGCAAGTTCCAGGACAGACTCCAAAGCTACACTGAGGAATCCTGTCTTGAAAAACAAAAACAAACAAACAAACAAAAAGGTAATGCAAAGATAATGAAATTACAAGCCACACACTGAGAAAAATGTTGCAAAATTAAATGTCTGATAAAAGTCTTCTATCTCTTCCATGAAGAGATTTGAATATTTACAGGTCAATAAGTAAGTACCAGTGAGAAATTTTAATGGACATGTCACCAAAGACTCAATCACATAGGATGTCAGCATTATTAATCACCTGATGTGTGCACATGCAAACAATAACCACCACTGTATGCCTAATAGAACAGATGACATTGCAAGGTCTGGTCATTCAGGTCCTGGGGAGGAAGGGAAGCTGTAATCCTTGCAGGCTGCTGGTGAGAATATAAAACGGGATAACCACTTTGGAAAATCATTTGGCATGTTTTTCACGCATACATCTTGCAGGTAATCAAACCATTCCACTCAAAGCCATTTATCCAACAGAAATGAAAATGTATGTCCATACAAAAACTTGGCCATGAATACTCAGAAGCCTAGGTCCAATGGGGTGGGACAGAAATGCTGAAGAGATGAATGAATTAAAATATTGTGGCAAAGCTCTCTCCTGGAATAGTACAGAATAGTATAGCAATGGCTGAATATTGATAGATGATGCAACACAAATAAACTTCAGAGTAATTCTGGTGAATGAAAGACGCCAGAAATAAGAATGCGGGCTACATTATTCTATTTCTATGACAGAGCATAGCGTTGGGGGCTGGACCTGGTGGCATATGCTTCTGAGGCAGGAGATCACTCTACTGTGAGGGGCTATCTCAAAAATAAGTAGAGGAATAGTATCGGGAGGGGGTGCGGGGGGGGGGGGGAACAGGAGTCTTCATCTCACAGATGTGCCCATGGGTCAGTGTGTCCAGGACAGCTGTAACACAGCCAACATGAAAACCATAGACGAACTTAAAACATGATGGGTCTTTAGATTTGCTTTTTTAACTCAGTTGCATTCTTCTCGGGCATGGAGTTTGTAAATGACATCACGTCACAATGTCAAAAGTTTAGACAGGCCTACAAAGAGAGACCTGTAGCCTAGTTTCCCAGACTGTGTGGACGGTTTCACACGTCAAACAGGTTTAAACAGGACAGGAATATAAACTTTTACAGTTCAAATGCATTCAGTACATGCGGGAATTATGTCTTGATAAAGCTGTTGTTGTCGTCATCTAACCAAGCAGGAAGCAGGGGTGGGTGGGTGGGTGGCTCCCAGTGCTCATGTCATGCTTCTCCTTCCTAAGAATAGAGAAGGTGTCTCCACAACCTTCCTCTAGATAGCCGAGGTTGGCCCCTGTATGCGCAAAGGCTATGGAGCATCATAAAAGGGACTGTCATTCTGACTACACAGACAGATACATGCAGAAGTGTGCTAACATGGAAACATGCCTGTTAGGCAACCAATGGGTGAACCTCCATTCCTGGGTTCCGCTGGAGTGAGGAAAAGTATGCATGAGACATAACACAGACAAGTCTTAAGAAAAGGATGGGGCTCTTTAAGAGGGGACTCGGGCCCTGTGTGGTGGCTCCTATCCTTATTTTTAATTTTTATTAACTTCTTTTCAATTAGTACACAAAATACTGAGTTTCACTATGACACTTCCATGCACATATATCACCGCACCTCGCAGGGACTCTCCTTACTTGCTGCCCACACCCCTCCTTCTCCTTGCCCCGCTGACCCCATTTCACCCGGCTTAACCCGTCCTGGTCTCTTATCACATATGTATGAGTGTGCTTTAAATTCAGATTCTGTATATGAAAGAAAAGGCCTGTTCGTCTGTCTTCTCCCCTTTCCGTTACTGTCTCCTGCTCCCCGTTTGTCCTCCTTCGGTCACCTTTCAGCACTGTGTCCCACAGTGGCTGTTTGCGGGTCTTTCCTCCAGCTGCTTCCTGAGCAACTCTTCTCCGTAAGGGGATCTCCTCCTTGACACCACCCCGCTCCCCACCGTGGGTGTGCTCACTCTCTCCTGCCTTTCTCTGCCCTCTTAGGACCAAGAACACCCTTGAAGGGGTGGTCCTTTACTTTCTGAATCATCAGCAGCTGCCCACATCTCCACCCCATCCTTCAAGTGCGAAGAAAACAAAACGAAGAGACGCAGAAGTATAATTACATTTTTTTAAAAGTGGGAATGCTTGCATTCCAGCATATTTGAACGCACATATAAAGAAGAAAAATTGCAGATGAAATTATGAATAATTTTGTCTGTTTTACATTTCTATATTTTATAAATTATCTCCAATGAATAAGCAGTTGACACAAATGATAACATTGTGAAATATATAATAGGAAAGTCATAAACGTAATTTCCATGTTGGAAGAAAAGGCACTAACTACCAAGGAAGACAAGTGAAAACAAATGGAAAAGCACTGCTCGGTCAATAGTTGCAGGACATGATTTATTTGAACTGTACAGGGGCCTTCTGTCCTCACAAATAAGAAGGAAGGAAGTGAGAGCGCATGAAGTAGTTATAAATATGCACTAAGTCTGAAGACAGGAAGTTAGGGGAGTTTACCCGTAAGAGTGTCAGTGTTCTCCAAAGCAGAAGTCATCTTTGATCAGATCTACGGTCGCATCAGAACATGGGTCCTTGCCTCTGGACGACTGTAGGAGCTAGAAGCAGCTCTGCTTCTCACCCCATCGTCCTCCCAGCTGCACAAATGGCCTTTTGTTACCCCTGAGAACCCATGCTCCATGTGACTGGAGACTTAGTGAATGTAGCCCATTTGACCACATGACCTGGGACTTGCACCTCTCTCGTCTGCCTCCTGCAAGTTTATTTTCTCTTCCTGCATAGCTCGTTCACTCAGGCTGGCCTGCATCTGATCCTGTGAATCTGTGCCCAGGGACTGGCCGCACTGTAGATTTCACCTCACATTTGGTGAGTTCAGCACCAGGAAAGAAACGTCATCTTGAAGCAGGGCCTTCCACCTTCTCCAAGCTGCCCCACTGCCCTCCGCTCCTCCATCCTCTTCTCAGAAGGACAGACATTCTATTTGTATCCTCTCCTCCAGAAGAGGCTAGCTTACGTCCATGTCCCCTGTGGTATTGTTTTCTATGTTAAGCAATAATTACAAAATTTCTTTAGAAGAGATTACATGAAGGACTGCTGGGAATACAATCTGTCTCTCTCTGCCCTCTAACAGTCCATGCCAATCCTAAATTCTGCGCTGCTTGGCCCAGGCTAAGTAGCAAGGGTCTTGACCACCCGACCCTTTCCTCTCTTCCTATGCCTTTTCACCCCATGCACAGTCTCAGCCAAACCTCTGTCCCACACAACACTACATAGTTTAAGATCATCTAAAAGGCCCTGCCCCTTCCCCTTGTGTCTCAGTCAGAAGGTCTTTATGATCTTCAGTTGAAGGAGATTCTTTGATGGAAACATTAAAGAGTCCTGCTCCCTTTTCAATTTGGTACCAACGTTGTCTCTTTGGTGCTGTGGTTAGTTTGATTGGTTATCTTTTTAAAATTCTTTCATTGCGTGTGTGTGTTTGTGTGCTTGTACACATGCACACATAATGTGCCATAGCACACACATAGGGAGGTCAGAAGTTAACCCATGAAAATTGGTTCTCCCCTTCTACCGTGTGGGATCCGGGCATTGAACTCCAGTCATCCAGCTTAGCAGCCGGTGCCCTTATCCACTGAGCCATCTCATTGGCTCTGATTGGTTGTTTTTGTGAGGCAGAGTCTTACTCTGTAGCCCAGGCTGATCCAGAATTCCCATGCAGTCCAAGCTGGCCTCAGATTTGGGGCTGTCTTCTGGCTCCAATCTCCTGAGTGCTGGGATTAAACACATGACCCACCACGTGCAACTTCTTTGGGTCTAGCTGTGGTTTTGTTGTTGTCTTTTAATTAGAAGAGATTATGAGATTAATGCCAGACTGTTTAGTAATTTCTTCCGCCACAATGGGGTCTAGTGTGCCAAGGAAATTAACAGTTGATTCTTCCATAGAGAAAATAGCTCATTATCTAATAAATCAATCAATTATAAGCTCCAATAATAGATTATTAGGAATGAAGGATACAGAGAAGGAAGCAAGGCCACCCTATTTTTATAAGATTTCTGATAGGAACAGAGAGACTATATCAGACTACCAAATAAGTACTTTAAATTAAGAGCTCCTCAGGCAAGTATTTCTTTTCTGTTTTACCCTCCATGCTGAGGATTAAACCCAAGGCCCTGAGCACATCAGGCCAGTGCTCTACCACTGAGCAATATCCCAGCCCCAAAGATCTCTTCTTACTCTTAAACATGAGGCAGAAAAATGGCATCTGTTATAGAATATGAATATTGCCAAGTCTCAGGCAATTCCTCACAGAGCATGGAAGCCTAAGGGGCCATTCCAGGAAAACAGAGTCTCTGGGCACAGTTCCCTAAAGCCCAGAGAAATCGCTCTGGCGTCCTCACACCTGAACTAGATCCTGAGGCCCCTGGAGCTGTCCTTATCCCAAACCGATTTCTCCCTGGAGACATTGGCCACGGTAAGACGGAACAGAGTTCCCCTTGAGATGATGCCCATATTGGCTCAAATGTGGCTGTTCCCATGTGTGAGCGAGCACTTCCCATTTTCTCCCACTTCATTAGTTACTCTTCCTGTTGCTGTGACAACCGTTTCCAACAAATTAAGCAACTTAACAAGGGCTTGTTTTGCTTCATAAATTGAAGGTACAGGGAAGGTGACAGGGAAGGCATGGTGACAGGGAAGGTGACAGGG
>CABHPP010145651.1:0-39823 GCA_902168425.1 Peromyscus attwateri
ACACACACACACACACACACACACACACACACACACACACACACGAAACATTTCTACCAAATGCAAATCCACAATAAACATCCACTTGTCAAACTCTGTATTTCCTTTCATCTAGAAATTCTGCTTTTGAACAAATTCCAGAAGATGCTGTCTCTAAAGAAACATCAACTTTCTCTAGAATTTCCATAGCAGCACTATACATCAGAGAAGAAAATTAGAAACAACCTGTATGTTCAAAAATAGACACACAGCTAAGAAAAATCTGGTTTTGCTAATGAAACAGAACTGAGGACTATACAGCTATTTTAAAAAATAATGGACTCTCTTCAGTGGAGTCAAAGCTATCACATAATATAAGAGGAGAGACAAAGGTTGAACTTATGGCACATCACTCCTTTATGATTTTATGAAAATACAGACTGATGAAATCAGCAAGAGATACTGAGGGCCCATAACGAGTTCCTAAGGTTTGCTATCTCAGGAAATTCCTGACAAATGGAGAAAATGAAAGGGAAGCTGGGGACAGGCTGTTCCACAGTGACGGTCCAGGCCACATGTGACGATTCTCTGTGGCTTTCTAATGCCATCTTACATCTTTAATGAGAGTTTAATATTTTCCAAGCACCTTCATGAAAATTACTACTCAACTGTTAAAAAATGATCAGCAACCCTGGTCCTAAATACCAACATTTTCAACTCCTTCACAAGGCTGGGCATGCCACATGCATCCTCTGACACCACTGTATGCAACAGGTGAGCCCCTGGCCTCTTTAAAGATGTTATCAAAAGGAAATGGCAAGAATAATGTCTTATCTTTTCAAATAGAGTGAAATATAGAATTAAAATGACTGGCTAGGATATGAAAACTGATTCTAACTGTAAAAGACACATATATGCTGCAGGATTGAGAAAGGAATGTTTTGCAACAGAGGGGGACAACAAAATGGGAAAACATGATGAACTTCAGTGGTGGTAACTCTAACATCAACCTTCATATGGTAGAATACTCCAAGCAGCTGGTAACTTGGGAAAGTGCCAAAGACTGCCATGTACAATTATTTCCTTACACCCTACAGGCCACTAGCTCACACCAGAAACAACCAGCCTCAGTGACTTAGCAATGTGGTGTGTATAAGGTGAAATGAATTATTTCAGTATCCAAACTCATGCATAGAATTATGGCATGGCATTTTTTGCTTCCACGAATGGCATAGCTTTGGATTATTATCCTACTAAAGGTGCCAAAAATATATAAAAGGTAAAAGCTTGCAATCATTTAAAGTCAGGGCTCTGACAGGAACATTAACCAGTGACACTAAGACTAATGCTCCTGGGAAGTTGGAGTGAATTTTCTTCTTTCCCCAAAGTTACTTTTTTCCCCTAGTGGGTGTTTTAAACAGCGTGTCTTGAGCTTTCATGTGCTGGTTTGTCCTTTAACATTGTCTAAGAAGGATAACGAAAACAATTAATAGTATGTCATGTGTAAAACACACACTATCATCTATTCTTCTCCCAAGATGGATGGCTGGAGGGAAAAGCCGAAATAATTTGAATCTCATAATTACAACTTCAGGACAACACAAGTGTCTAAGTTATATTAAAAAGATGTAAGCGAAAAGTTAAGCCCCATTTCTTGTGTTACCAGCATTATGGAATAACTATAAAATGAGCTATCATCTTTAAAACTATTCAAAATGTCCAAGTAATTAATCTTAAGTCAATGGTTTCTGGTGACAGACTATGTGCTTATTTGTAATAAACAAATTAAAGGCTCTTAGAAAAAGGCATTAGCCATTTTTAAGAAAATGAATCACAAAAATACAATAAAAAATTGCAACCAATTACCCTATTTTTTTTTTTTTTTGGCTTGGTAGAACTATCTCTTCAAATCATGTCAATATATTTTGCACACTCAGGGAGTAATTCCCCACTATACAGGTTCTATACTGCATAGTCATTTACAGATTCAAAGAACCTGGAAAGTTTGTAGGACTTCAAGATTCTCTTTGAGATTAAGTTGATACCCTGTGATTTGAATTAAAGCACCATCAAGTCAGCCATGACCCACTAGATAAGAGAGTGATTCAGTGTTGAGACAGACCAACTCCGTCATGCACTCATTAAAAAGGCATGTAATGAGCAGGGGCAGGAGAATGCTTTTGATAAAATTGGAAATCAACTTCAGAAAGACCACATAGGTGGGAGCAAATCATAATTTAAATAGGAATTAAAATAAAATGTAAGTTGCACCAAAGAGCTTCCCTAGCTAAGAGGCCATTTACATTTCAAAGTCCTCTGCCTCCAGTATTCTTAGGTGTTTGAGCACTGGGTCTGTCATTGCTGTGGAGACACTTCAATTAAGGCTATGTGGTAGAGCTCTGTGCAAATTAATTAGTGGAGGTTAACAGATTTTCTAAATGCAGCTCTCTCAGACAGCTTTAGAGATGTGCAAGATTTGCTGGGAAATAAAATTTAAATATGATTCACTGATCAATCCTTGCTTTCATATTTCAATAACATACTGTGCAATGAAAATGTGTTCATGACAATACTACAAGGTTACTAGCCAAAATTTTGTTCATTTCCCACTGGAACTAAAGCTATGGGCTTTACATTTTGCTTTAGATAGGTTTTATTTCTGATTTCGTTCTAGCTTTTTTGGCAAGAATTCTCATATAGTAACCACAATGAATTTGATCATATTTACATGGAATGTGTCTATATTTCCAATTCACATATGTTCCACATAGACAAGCTTTATAGTAATTTCTATAAACAACATCATAACAAAAGCACAGATTTCATGTCCCCACCTGAGACTCTATGTGTTAAGTTTGTTTACTATAATTTTGCCAAATATTAAATTTGAGCATGTTTTAATCCAAGTTAGTATTTATGAGTTCCTTTCTGAAATTCGAGGAAATAGTTTTTGACCCTTAGAATCAGATGTCTGATAAGTACCATTCTTCAGACTAAGTAAAATAGATGCAGGAAAAGCAGAAAAAGCAGTTGTGTGAGGTTTCTCAGTATAAATTGAACAAGGAAGAAACTTGGACATTTCACAAGGCCAGGAGCTTCCAACAATGTACATAGGAACTACATGATCTTCTCTGTAGTCCCGCAGTGAAGTCCCTATGGTCTCATTATGGAGGCTGAAAAACTCACACTTGCTAGGCCACAGACAGGAGTTAGAGACCTTCTGAAGAGCACACACACTGTACAGGCAAGAATTGTTTTGAAGATAGTACCATTGAGAAGAGGCTGTCCTTCGTGCACATCCTTCGGTAAGACTGCACTGTAAACATCTTCAGGAAATCCAGTCTTGCATAATGCAATTTCACCAGAAGCCTCCACAGACGCCTGGAACACAAGAGAAAAATGCAGGCAATGATTGCTGCCTCCTTCAACCAAGAAACCGTCCACTTGGCATCCAGCCCCATTTTTTTTTTCAAATATCTTGTACAAACAACCTCTGTTTCTGAAGGGTTACAATTAGAGTGTAGAGGGCAAAGGGTTAATCTTTTTGATAATTGGAGTTGAAGAAACAAATCCCACTTGTCTAGTCCTGAAAAAATCTACATAATACACATTCCAGGTTTTTCTAAGGACTGACCATTTCCATTAAAATGGCCTTTGTTAATGAAGAGGACCAAGTAGGCATGGAACTAGGAGTCAGCCAAATAGTCCCAGGGGCCCACATATCACCCATAGTAACAAGAGGGCTCATGTGAGGAAAAAAGTATACATTCAAGTATATAGATAGTTTTATATTCTCATCTAGTTCTTCATGAAGTTTGCTTCCACATGCTTTGTTGATGGAAAACGTTATGATAAACTTACTGTATAATAAACAGTACATGCCAAGTCAAACCAAACAATGTCTTTAATTCAAAGAATATGGTTATATTAAAACTATTAAAAATGATCAATTCAATTAAGGTTCTTTTTTTATACTTAAGAAAGTAACTACAAGCCTTTCTGTATCTTCCTCTCTGTCAACATACACAGTTACTCACAGGGTACTTAAAATTTAGTCACACCAAGGGTTACTGAATTAACCATCAACATTTGCATGGTTACTTCTGGTTTCACGGCTTCAATCTCAGGATGTTTAGACCTTATAGTATTCTCTATTAACTATGGCACTCTACCCTAAACTGATGAAAGTTCAAACACAGAAGGAAGAGGAAGAATACATAAAGTTCACCAAAGGGAGTAATTTCAATCGCCAGAGTGTTAGGACCAGTCCCCAAAGACACAACAAATCAGAAAGAAATGATCACTGACCCCCATACGCCCAAAGTGACAGAACTCAGAACAAGTAGTGTCTGGATGAAGCAATACAATGCTGCTTCTTAATTAAAGGAATCCCTGAATTACATACATGAAGTTTAGAAATAATGATGTTGCAAAAAGCCACTCATCTAATAGCTAATCTGTTCTTTTCATGTCTAAGGAAATAAAAACACAAACAAAAACAAATTTAAAGTATATTAAATATTGCACAGTATTTAATATCAAAATATTATTAGGAACTGTAGTTAACTCTTATAAGAGAGTGTAGTTTAGCCTTGTGGAGGTAGACTTTGAGTGTCATCCTGACAAAAATGTAGAGTCAGCTAAGGGATGGCCGAGGCACACTTTTGGATGAATCTGTGAAGACATTTACAAAGAGGACCAACTGAGTGAAAAGACCAATGCTGAGTGTAGGTGGTACCATGCCATGAGTTAGGGTCCTCCAAAAGTAAAAGGGGAAAGAGAAGACAGGCCTTCCCTTCGCTCTGCTTCCTTTCAGCTGTGAAGACCAGCTTCGGCCACAGAGGACACCCACATGATACTCTGTCCAAGTGTATGGGAACAGTGGCAATGGACAGACACTTAAGAAGCCAGGAGCCTACCTAATATTGCCTCCACCCAGTTGCTTCTGTCTGGTATTTTAGTCATACAGACAAAAAGTGAACCAATACAAGGCCCACAAAAGTCATGACAGGTTTCAAGTCAACTATATGTGAGAAAAGAACACATAAAATCAGGGACACAGAGGGACCCAGCTCTTTACCCAAGAGTAAGTGTACAAACAAGACTACTTTGGCAAAGTCTACTGAGGATGACTTTGTCTAACCTCCTACACTGTACTACATTCACAGAGAAGTTCTCTCCTTGGTGCCCTAGTAAATGATGGAGAGATGTTCACTGAAGCATAGCTGTTGTCTCAGGATCTACAGAGCCCCTATACGTCCACCCACAGGAAAATGGACCAATATATTTTCCAAGACTCAAGAAGAGAAAAACTCAACAACATTTACACTGAAGATCTGGTCTATATATATCCAATAGGCAATTTGTCAAATGGACAACACAACAAGCAAAAAGAGTCAGGGCCTTAAAGTTATACACAAATATGGAAAGAGAAATTTAATTATCAGTCAAGCTCAGGATGAGCATTAGTTTAAGTACACCAAAAAACACATTTGTGCGGCATTCCAGATTAAAACTGAAGGCTAAGCACATGGCAACATGAGTCACTCTTAAAAATAAATAAATAAAAGATATGAGTGATGATTCCATTTTTACAAAATTTAATCACGAAGATAGCCAGTGCTCTGGACACACACAAATAAATAGAAGAATTTTAAAACAGACAAGGCAATGAGAGCAACCACCTCCAGGATGGGACGGTAGGACATGCAACAGTAAAGTTTTGTTTTTTTTTTACAGGTTGCTTCAAATGTATCTGTAGTAGCTCATTTCTTTGGTAGAGCAGGTGAAGCAGCAAAGCAAGATGTGAAGACTGGAAAAGACATGTGGGTACACACTGAATTATTTCCAGTATGTCCACATGCTACCAATTTCATAATAAAAGATAAGTAATTCGGAACCAATTAAGAAGCAAGAAGAGAGGTCCCCCATACTTGTGGAGCATGAGACACAGAAAGGTGTTACCATACTAGCCACTTGAGATCCTAGTTACATGCACCCTGATACAGGGAAGGCACTTGGTAAAAGGAAAACTTTAACTTTTAGCTCACGAAAACAAATGAAGGGAAATCCCCATGTGACACATTAAGGGGACAGATGTGCTATAAACCTGTGTCCCACTGCCATGTTATGGATTGGCTTCTTCACCCTTAGCACAAGCTTCAAACCATGGTGGAGCTGTGACAGATTCTTGTCAAAATATGTGGGTCAGGGCAGAGCTGGGAGGATGACCAGACAGAGCAAAGTGTGAAAGACTTACAGGAAGGCGCAATCTCATTTCAGCTGGACACTGCGAGGGTCAGTGTGCAGCTGCATGGAGAAGTTTGCCATGATCCATGAAGTCTAAAGACTGTGAACTAATGGGTGGTTTTGCTTCAGTTCCAAGACTAATGTGTTTACCTAAGCAGAACTGGCACCAATAACGCCCTGGTTGAAGCTTACAGGAACAAGATCACAAGGCTACCTCAAGGCCATCAGGAATAAGGTGGATGTTGCCTTCTTGTGGTTTAAGTCTCCTTTATATCAAAGGAAGAACTTCACTCCGTAATCCTTTACCTAGTCTCTCTGCACACACCGTCTTCAGCTATGCAAGGGTGCCTGCCTGCCTAGACTGACCATGAGAATGCAAAGCCATCAAAAGTGCATCCCACACAAATCCTGACTGCTCATAATACACACCTGTGAGAGCCCTGTATTACGTGAGTTTTTTATGTCCACTTCAAATAACTACTTAATTATTCTTCCCTAAGACAAAAATGGATCCAAGAAAAGCATGGTGCTACTAATCCATGTTAATATTTCTATTAATATATCGATTTCAAGTTGGACATGGTGGTACATGACCATAATTTCAGCACTTGGGAGGTAGAGACAGTAGGATCAGGAGTCAAAGATCACCCTCAACTACACAGAAAGTTTGAGGCCAGCCTGGGCTATTTAAGCTCCTGTTTCAAAAATTATATGTAATATCTAACTATATATAATACATATAAGTACATATGTATGTTATACATCATTCTTTTCCAATTTAAACTATCAAAATCAACATGTCTAACTAACAGGCAGCACTCAAGTAAATATAATCTCCTAGAGAAATTATATCTTTCTTTATTTCAGGTACTAGGTTAGTAAATGCCCTATTTTACTATATTCTCCCAGGCTCAGACTGGGCTGTTATCAGCTTTGAGACTTGTGGGGACTAACTTGTTGGCAAACAGGAACTACCCTGGCAAGGTGAATCTACTCCTGAAGTCTCTTACAGTAAAGAAACAGCTTTAGGATGTGGAAGGTTCTCCTGTGTAACCCAGACTTGATGATGGAATGTTCTACATTAGTGTTTTACCCCCATAGTGTATCCTCATATTTTAGGTTGTCACAGCTTGGAGGGGGATGCTGGTTTCTAGAGGGGAAGAGACCAGGGGTGCAGCCAAACACAGTGTCACACCCAAGACAGGATTCATAACGAGGTACAACCTAAATACCAAACAAACAAAACACCCACTAGAGTTGTATGCTACATGGAAACTCACAAGAAAGGAGTGTCTACTTACCCTTCACATTTCCATGTGTGAAGCCCATGATCTCAGATAACTCATTGGACACCTTCCTCATCCTAACTGACCACTCTACCAGCTCTGGGGTGAAACTCTGGAAATCAGATTCAGGGAACAGAATTCTCCCTCAAACTTACTGTACATGAATGAAAGGAACTGTGACCTGAACATATTCTTGTGAACAGAACATATGTGAGTGGTGCTTGGGTGACCAGACTTTTTTTTT
Source organism: Peromyscus attwateri (assembly GCA_902168425.1). NCBI lineage: Eukaryota > Metazoa > Chordata > Mammalia > Rodentia > Cricetidae > Peromyscus > Peromyscus attwateri. Next base: position 7,759 of record CABHPP010145651.1, read on the forward strand.
CCATATAGGTCAAGCAGCAAGCATTTTTAGGCTCTGCAGGATCTGTTTCCAGTCCTTAACTTTGCTGCTGAAACTCAAAAGCAGCTAGGCATTTGGCAAGTGAATAAACAACACTACATTAATTCCAATGAAACCTATCTGTGGACACAAAACCTTGATTTTCAGCATAAGCACACTGAAAAATATGGGAATCACTCTTGACCAAGCAAACACACAGAACTATCAGCTGCAGACCCTTGGGATACTGTTAAGTTTTAGACAGCATTGGTATCTCACTTGATTCTCCTTAAGCCTCTCTGGGGCTGGAAGAATATCACCATTTTACAGACAGCAAATGAGTTCTCACAGGAAGTGAAATACCCAAGACCACACTTCCACACACAGGAAGAGGATGAGTTCTAGCTCTGCTGCTCTTCCAATTACCCCCAAAAAAAAAAAAAAATTAGACCCTTTGGAAAAGCGTGTTCTGAGTGTGCACTGGCTCAGGCTTAGGAGCACAAAGCTTCAAGTGCTCCTAGGAAGTGTAGAAGTGCTGAGCCCCAGGGGATACGAAGGCTCTTGGGGTCCTGAGGTCTCCCAAAGAGAGGCTTGTAGTCGCAAAGCAAAGGTGCCTGGCAGGGAAGCTGTGGCAGGAGTTCACTGTCTGAGCTAAAATGAGACAGCAAGAAACAGCACATGCCTAGAGAATGACAATGAGCTCCCTGTCAGGCAGCCCAAGAAACAAGGCAGGAAGTCAAAAGTTGAAGCTGGAGAGTTAGTTACATAGGGTCAAGTCATAGATGGCTGGGAGCCTGGGGTTCACCTACTGGCTGGGCCCAGGAAGAGGGTGTTGGGGACCAGCGGTACACCAGCAAACTGTGCTTGATAGAGCATTTTCCAAATTGCTTCACGGGAAATGGGGAGAGGTGAGGCGTGGCAGCTGGGAGACACTATAGCATACAGACTTCAATCGGGGCTGGGCATAAAGAATGGGCGAAACTTATCCACATGCCATCAATTAAAATCAACAGGGTTTAGTGGGAACAGGACCCAGAGAGGGAGGGGGAGATGACTTTCCTCCTCTTTCCAACTGAGTGAGTTTGCCACAAACTGGCCAAGATAATCACAAAATTACAATGCCAGGAAGAAAGTGCTAAAGAAGCAGAAAGCATGGGATGATGAATCTACCTATGGAAGTCAAAGAGGACTCCATAGCACAAGTGACATTTAGGCCTTGACTTTAAAGATGATCAAAAATTTGCCAAGAGTAAGTGGAAAAGACCAGCCCAAGCAAAAGGTACAGGCAACAAAGATTTGTGCTGAGCTTGTAGCCCATCACACCAATACAAGTCAGGCCTTCTTTTCCTAATATCTGAGGTTGATTCTGGACTACCCGGAACAGTTTGTTTTTACATTTAACACTCCAAAATTAGAACTCAAGGAATTAATCATTCCAGCTGGCTTCTACACACCCCCATGTTTATACATCAAGGAACAATCAGGAGACTCTCCAAAGTCTTGATGAAGCCGCAATAATAGATGCTAGAGATGGTCCATGCCAGATGTCCAGGTATGGCTCTGCCTTGCTGACTCAGGGTTGTGAGCCAAGCTCTTGAAAAGGGTATGCATGTTTCAACATCAAATGTTTGAAGCATGGAATTTCAGTGCGCCAGACTGCCTGACTTTGTGTCTCCACCAATTGCTACAGCCTACGAGCCCCCCAAAAACATCCTAATTTTCCATGTGAAGAGTGAGAGAACTAAAGACAGCAGCCACTCACAGGGCAGCTATGAGGATTAGCTATTAGTCAGAGTGGTATTAACAGGACTAGGCCACCAGGCCTCTGACTCACGGTTCATCTGTTACACAGCCCAGCAGTCCCCAAGCTGGTTCAGCTTGGCACACCATCTGGCACCTTTGTTTAAGTACAGATTCTTGTAACCTAAGACTCACTACCACAGAATCTCAAAGAATGTGAGTAGGTATTTAACAAGTGGCTATTTCCAGAATCACCTCTCAACTCACATCTTTTGGTTCTGGTCTTCAAGATTAATAACTTAGCAACAAGAAAAGGGAATAAAGAGACAATTATTTTTATGTTCTTACTTATATTCCTTTTAAAATTGTGTGTGCATGCACATGCACATGCGTGCACTATGTGAATGCTTTCTGAAAGCTATAGAAAGAGGCTGAATGTCTTCTAGTACTCTCCTTATTTCTTTGAAACATGGTCTCTCAATGAACCTGGATTTAGGCTGGCAGCCAGAGGGCCCCATTCATCCTCCTGTCTCTGGTCCCAACAGTTATAGGGTTATAGACATGAATGCAGCCATACTAGATTTTTCACATGGGAGATAGGAATTTGAACTCAAGTCCGCATGTTTTTAAAGCAAAAGTTTTTATTCACTCAACTCTCTCTCTAGTACTCTTTTCACAGTAATGTATTCACCACACTGTTCTATTACTGTGAGGATATATCATGACCACTGCAACTCTTATAAAGGAAAGCATTTAACTGGGGGTTTGCTTAGAGTTTCAGAGGTTTAGTCCATTATCATCATAGTGGGGAGCACGGCAGCAGACTTGGCGTTGGAGAGGTAGTTAAGAGCTAAATCCTGATCCACAGGCAGAGAAAGAAAGAGAGCCTAGGCCTGGCATGGGCATTTGAAACTTCAAAGGTCAACCCCAGTGACACAATTTCACCAGCAAGGCCACACCTCCTAATCCTTATAACCCTTTCAAATAGTTCCATTCCCTGGTGACCAAAGATGCAAGTGTATGAGCTTATAGGGGCCATTTTCATTTATATCACCACAACTCCTATTTCTATTCCTTAGAACATGATTGTGAAAAGCATTCTTTGTTTTGTTTTGAGACAGGTTCTCACTATGCAGCCATAACTGGCCTCAAACTCACTATGTAGACCAGGCTGGCCTTGAACTCAAAGACACCTGCCTGCCACTGCCTCCCAAGTTCTGCCTGACCCGAAAAACATTCTGCAAGAACAGAATAGAATTACAAATTCCCCCTTAGGGTACAAACAACCTTGATTGACTGCAGCAGCAAATTAAGAGTCAATTATCATTCCTGGGGCAGTGTCCATAGATACTATTGCTGCCCTTCCAAGAACAGACTAAGTTTTATAGACTACTATTGTTTCACCTGATTCTCTTCAGGTGTCCTCCAAGGGAGGCAAAAATACCAGCATCTCTGTTATTTGGTTTGAAAATGGCACTTACTTGATTCTGTTGTTTTGCTATTAATAGAGACATCAACTCATCCCCCGCCCAGCAATAACTCTCTTCTGCACTGCTGCTCAGAAATGACAGTTGGCCGGTCCTCTCACACTACCAGAGCAAAATTCACACTGGTGATCTGAACTCATTTAGTGCCGCTCTGCGCTCTCACACAATCAGCTCACCTATCTTGAGTTTCAATTTCCTCTTACAAGTCTTAGCTCTACTCTTCCTGGACTGAAGATCGACCTCCTTGTCTATAATGGCAGAAGTGTAATAGGAGTTGAGGAGTTCGGCTTGCCTATTACCATGAGTCTCTAGTCTGATTCTGAACTCGCAGCCCTGTGGCTTTTTGACCTTGTTAAATTTCTCCACTGTCTTCATACCATGAGTTTTAAAAGCTCAAATCTACTTCTTTAAGTTTCTGTTCTGATCAGTTTTTACTCTCCGCTGGGTCACTGGATCTGCTTTCCAATTTTCTTCACGTCACTCTTGAATCTAAGCTTTTAAATATTCCGTGCAGACACAGTGAACTGACTCTCCAGTCACCTCATCTCTCTGTCTTATTCTCAATCATTTATCATGATTGCCTAAAAGCTTCACATCTGAACACAAGCCTCTATCTTGAAGAACCACTACATTTTCTTTCTAAGAAGACAATTAGTTTGTTATCATAAGTCCTTAATCAATTGGATACTTCTCTCCAAGTTTTCCTTTTTAACCCATCAGATTGCTGTGATTATAATCCATTTGGAAGACTGTGGGGATTACCACATGCAGATGGGTTGATACTTCCTTAAAACACACGTGTTCCCCTACTCTTTCCAGAATGGACAGCAGTCACGTGCATAATGTTGACTGAAGGGCTGCATCAAACCTACAAAGGCTCAAATTCAGCTGCCATCCTCCTATTTTCTGAGTTGTTCAGCTATATAGGGTCATCTATGATTCAGCTTCCTTCTCTGCACTAGTAATAGTAATAATAATAATAATAATAATAATAATAATTTAGAATAATAAAAAACTTTCGGCCTTTTTAAGAATGTAGTAAAAAGCAACAAACAGCTTAAAGATAATTGTAGATTCACTACAAAGCCAAGGTTAACTAATGTTATATTATTACTATTTTTTGTGTTGTGAATGCTTGCTCTCTTTGTTCTATAAAATACGTTCTATAAAATATAAAATATGTTCTATAAAATATGTCTATAACTTGAGAAATATTTTACTTTTTTCTTTTGTTGAAAATAGATTCTTTCTCATACAATATATCCTGATTATAGTTTCCCCTCCCTCTACTCATCCCAGTTCCTCCTCGCCTCCCCTCAGTATTCACCCCCTTTCTGTCTCATTACAAAAGAAATGGCATCTGAAAGGTAACAACCAAACATGATAAAATAAAACATAATAAGTAAAGCAAAAACTAGCATATCAAAGTTGGACACAGCAACCCAACAGGAGGAAAAGAATCTCAAGAGCAGGCATGGGTGTCGAAGACCCACTCATTCTCACAGTTGTGAGTCCCATAGCAATACTGAGCTAACAGCTATAATAAGTATAGAGGCCCTGATGGAGGCCCTGTGCTTGCTGCTTTAGTCTCAGTGAGCTCATATGCTCCTTGCTTAGTTGATTCAGAGGGCCCTATTCTATTGGTGTACAATCTTTCTGCCTCCTCTTCCTCAGGATTCCCTGAGCTCTGAGGGGAGAGATTTGATGGAGACCTCCCATTTACACACTCTCTCTCTCTCTCTCTCTCTCTCTCTCTCTCTCTCTCTCTCTCTCTCTCTCTCTGTCTAATGTCTGGCTGTGGGTCTCTGCATCTGTTCCCTTCTGTTACCGAGGAAGCCTCTCTGATGATGACTGGTGTCTTACTTAGGGTTTCTATTGCTGTGAAGAGACAACTCCTATAAAGCAACTCTTATAAAGGAAAACATTTAATGGAGACTGGCTTACAGTTTCAGAGGTTTAGTCCATTATCTTCATAGTGCTGGAGAAAGACTAAGAGTTCTAAAACAACCGTGTACCACACTGGGCATAGTTTTAGCTTATAAGACCTTAAAGACCAACCCACAGTGACATACTTCCTCCAACAAGGCCACACCTCCTAACAGTGCCACTCCCTATGGGCCAAGCATTCAAACACATGAGTCTATGGGGGCCATATCTATTCAAACCACCATAACTGGAATAGGCACCATCTATGAGTGTGGCAGAATATCATTAGGGATAATTTTGGTTTTTTTTAGACTGGTAGTGTTTGACTTTATCCTATGTCTCTGGGCTATCTAGTCTCTTGTTCTTGATTACCTAAGCAGTGTTGGGTATGGGTTCCTTCTTGTGGAGTGGGCCTTAAGTCAAATTGGAAATTGGTTGGCTACTCATACAAGTTCTGTGCCACCATTGTCCCAGAACATCTTGCAGGCAGGGCAGATTATAGGTCTAAGGTTTTGTGGCTGGGTTAGTATCTATGTTTCTCTTTTGGTAGCCTGCAGATTGCCTTCCCGCACTGAAAAGACTAGAATGTAGGGTGAAGATACATGTAGGCAGCAACTCGACTTCTCCATATTCAATTGTGTGGTTATAGTCATCAGCAATGCTGTTCCCCACCCCCACCCCACCCGTTGTCAGTTTTCAGAGAACAACCCTTAACCCTTGTCTTAGCAACAGCCTTGGAGATTTGTTTGAGGATGTCCAAGGGACCCCCTTGGACAACAATTCAGTTGAAAGCAGTCCAGTCCTGCCACTGGAAGCCTCACCTGGCAATAGAGATGGCCAACTGACACTTTGAGACATTCTTTAAAAATACAGGGTCTGGGGGCAGGTTCAGTAGCTACAGCACAGGCTTGATATACACAATGCTGAGGGTTCCACCTCCGGCAACAAAATAAAACAAAATAAAAAAATAGATAGAAAGACTGGAAAGAAATCAAGGGGACTAAAACCAAATTCACAAAAAGAACAAAGGAAACAGAGTGCCATTCCTTTTTCAGTATGTGGTTTGTGGGTTAAAAGGTGGGGACCAGAGTGGGGACATGACTATGATAATATTTTCATTATGCAGCTTCCAAATTATGTAAGCAAAAAGGAGCAGTTAATGAAGACCGCATTAAGGTGGTTAGATAGATGCATAATAGAATAATGGAACTGTTAAAAGACAAATTCTGGATGACTGGATTTTTGTTATTTGTTAATCCAATTTATAAGAATATCAATGCGTTTGCCAAATTCCTTATATTTCATGGGATTTCATCCCTGGTGTTTGGGAGCTACGGTAAGAAGATTATTCGAAAGCAAGGGTGCCTGCCACTCTTTATGCTCTCGGTGTCAGCCACGTCGCTGATGCCACTTTGAATTTCATATCTCTAGAACCATGTGCAGCTGAATTCTGAACAATGTCAATGCTTTGTTTTGTGATGTACTATTCTTGAGGAAGCATCTAGCATTTTACATAGGCTCCGTGTGTGTGTGTGTGTGTGTGTGTGTGTGTGTGTGTGTGCATGCTCATGTATGTGCTGATGCACTTGTGTGTATGAGGGTATGCATGCACATGTAGGTCAGAGGTCAACTTCAAGTGCTGTTCCTCAGCACACTGTCTGTAGTCGGATTTTCCTTTGGGCCGATAGCTCACAAATAATGACACAGAGACTTTTTATTAAAATGAAGGCTCAGCCTACAGCTTAGGCTTGTTCCTAACTAGCTCTTACAACTTAAATCAACCCACTTTTATTAATCTATGTTCTATCACATGGTGTTACTTCTCATCCATCTTGCACCTCCCGTTGAAACTCTGTGTCTCCTGGCATGTCCTGCTCATCTTGCTTCCTCTTTCTCTCTCTCTGCCCAGAAGTTCCACCTATACTTCCTGCCTAGCTATTGGCCAGTCGGCTCTGTATTAAACAAATCAGAAGACACCTTAGCAGAGACACGTCTTTACAATGTAAACAACTATTCCACAACAATTGTCCACCTTGGTTTTTGAGACAGTCCCTTCTGAGGACCGAGGCTTGCATATTAGGCGAGGCTGGCTGGCCAGCAAGCTCAGGGATCCTCCCGTCTCTCCTGCCCGGCACTGGGAACACAAGTGTGCACCACCATGCTGAGGCTTTTGTGTGGATTCCAGGGAACAAGCCTGACTCATCAAGTTTGTACACCAAGTACCTTAGGGTCTGAGTTTTCTCCCTGGTAGTTCTCACTTGACGATTATTTATTCTTTCGTTTCCTTCATGATGCTCTGGAGCAGCTCAGGTGCAAGGAACATCTGTCCATGGCCTTTTCTGCTCGTGACTTCCTACATGGCTACAGTTGTATTATTAAGATGTGTCTTTGAAAACCTTCAGTATTGTTGCTTTGCTTCTTCTTATGTCTTTCTTTTAATCACAAAAGGACAACATAGAATCGAACGGTAACTTTGGCATTGGCACAGGAAGCTACAAGCCCTCCAGAAAATGAACTATCAACCAGTAGTCAGCATTACCCTATAACAGATTAATCCAGGGAAGTCTGAGTCCACTGTACCAAAATGTGCTTTTACAATGTCACCATGCCAGGAGCTGAGCTTTTCATGGCTTGGGACAAGATACAAACATTATACCTCAGGTATTGTTCGTGTGGATCTGTGCAATCCCAGAAAAAGGCTCCTCAGGCCTCCAGGCTGGAGGTTAACATTAAGTGTACTGCATGGTTAATAGAATGGGTAACAACAATGCACCTATAGATTTAGCTGGCTTCTGTAAAAGTTCAACACAGTCATCAGATGATGGCACAGGCTGCTGTTGAATTAAGCTGCCATTAAAAGTTTCAGAAGTGCCTAAGGCAATTCCAGAAGAGATGGTCAATCCCAGCTTAGATTGATTCTGCCCTATCAACTCATTACACTCACCAGAGACAGCAACACGCTTACATATAATATTTAAAATGTCAAACAGCGTAGTACTTGGCATTAGACTGAATTTATAATCAACTTGGGAATTCATTCAACTAAATACACTGAATATCAATGAAGGCCAATATCTAGTCAGTGCTTACTATGGGGCAGGAAGAGGGCTAATATGTCTTGCAAGCCTGAGACCTTAACTAAGACCACAAAACAATGCAATGGGATAGGTATTGGTAGTAGGGTATTTTTCAGGCACGAAAACTGAGAGAAAGCTTAATTAATTAGTTAGCTTAACTTTTCACAATTTCCCAACCCCCTAAAGCATCCTCTATGTAGTGATGACATATACTGGAAACAAATTTAACTGGCTGGGGGATAGCTCAGCAGTTAACATTTACTGCTTTTCCAGAAGACCTAGGTTTGATTCCCAGAACACCCATGGCAGCTCACAACTCTCTGTAACTGCAGTTCCAGGGGATTCTATGCCATCTTCTGACATCCATGAGTACCAGGCAGGTATATGGTATACATATATACATGCAGGCAAATCATTCATACACATGAAATAAAATAAATAAATTTTTAAATAAAACCATTTAAAACCCCTTATCAACTGAGACCAAGAAATATGCCTACTCCCATAATTAACGGTTCCTAAAATACGACACTCACTTATGATACATGCTATATTATAGTGCATGTGATAATAAAGTATATTGTTTATGTACCATATGTGAAATAAAAGGATGTGTGATAAAAATGCAGTGTTCACATAGGATATATGATATAAGACAATAATAAAATTGCTTCCATGCTTCTATTCACTGTGAAAAATGCAGAGAAAAAGACTATCCCTAACTTTTAAAAAATTATCTTTCAAAATCAGAGGTCTACTTACTTCCAAACATTTCTGGAAAAAAAAAGGTACATACAGGAAACTATTAGTATGGTCCTACCATGGCTTCTGTGATCTCCAGTTGTGATACTGATGAGAGGGAAATGATAGTCTACTAATCCCTGCTCTTCGTGCCCTCCAGAGTCCCTTCTCTTCCTCTAAACTCACAAAATCTGCACCACAGCTGCATTTTTAAGATGGTTACAGATATTTACAATCCCCATAACTCTTGATTTCATTTGAATAGCAAGCCATAGCGGTGATTTACCTAATTCTATATTCTTCATAAGATAAACACAACCCAATTATAACATTATTCTTGTAGGGAAATAATATTCATGGCATAGCTTCCAGAAACATGTAGCAGCCGAAGAAGGGGACCATCAGTAACCAGAGTGCAAAGCCCTTTCTTCCTGGAAATGGAAGCGGCATCCTACCCAGAGTTCTAACCTATCACACTAGAAAGGGTGAACGCAAGAGTCTGCAGGTACAAATGGTTCCCAGCTAAGATTCCCAGTTCCAGTTTCAACTCAATAGCCAAGTGTGAGTTGGCTATTTGGGTGGTTTCAGAGTAAGGGTTCTAGAGGGGGAGTGCTGTTTTTCTTTTTCTTTTCTTTCTTTTTTTTTTTTTGGTTTTTCGAGACAGGTTTCTCTGTGTAGCTTTGCACCTTTCCTGGAACTCGATTTGGAGACCAGGCTGGCCTCGAACTCACGGAGATCCGCCTGCCTCTGCCTCCCGAGTGCTGGGATTAAAGGGGTGCGCCACCACCGCCCTGCGAGTGCTGTTTTTCTGGAAACTCGAAGAACTCTATCTCTCCCAGCTCTGCCCACTCCACAAATCAGTTTGACCTGAATGATAATATTAAAGTATGGTCCTGGCCGAGACACTGAGGACTCTCTGAGATCCTTTCCAGGGATCTGCAGAAGCCAAATTACTCCTGTCACATCACAACTTAACTTGTCATTATCACTCCCAATTTCTCATAAGAGTCAGATGGTTTTTCTCAGAGGCTGTGTGACACCATAAATGCAGGTGCATACGAACAGATGAAGAACAGCACCATCTCATCACTAAGCCAGACGTTAAAGTGATGAAAAAAAATTAGAGGCACGATGTTATTTTGTTTATTTTTTTCTGATTTGGAAAATGGAGGTATCTTTTCATATGTATTATTACTTATGTTACATAGACAATGAGTTGAATATTTTTAATGAATTAATAAGAAGCATCCAATTTTCTGGTGTTAATTTCTCAAAAGTAAACATTGGTATGCATTACCCACATTATAAAAGCTCACCGGAGTACACAGCGATCTGTAAGTATCACAGAGTCCTGAAACGAAACACTATGTGTGCTCACGCTCCAGGAAAGAAGAGAGGGACAAACTCAAGTTGCCCGAAGGCTGCATATGCACCAACAATCTGAGCAGCTGGTGCCCGACCTGTCCTCTGTCCCTCCCATCTGGGAGTCGCTAGCCCTCAGAAAACAAGTGGAGTGATCTCATTTTCCATGCTGGGAGCTCACAGATTCCCTGCAGGATTTAGGGGAGGAGTGTGTCTGCAATTGTGGGATTGTGGGACTCAGTTCTAGCAAGGAAGACATGCCCAAGGGTCAGGGTCATGCCCTCTGACTCTGCACTTATGGAGACCCTTGCTGCTGTTTTTCAGTCTTGCCAACTGATTCCTCAGGCTTACATTTCACATGGATCAGAGTCCAGCAGAGAGTCGAGGTCCTATTTACTGGGAAACTTTAAGACTTCAGCATTGGGTAAACTACACTGGGACACTGACCAAATTAAAAAAAAAAAGTCAAATGTTAGGGAACAAAATACCCATGAGGAACCTGGCCTTCTGTAAAAGGTTCATTTTCCAAGCCCTGCACACATTTAAACTTGGTGGTGTACAGGTTTGATTTGTAGTGGCTGGTTTTTGTACTTGGGCAGGTGGCTTTCAACATAGGAAGCTTTAATTCATAAACCACACGACGTTTTGATCTTGATATGTGACCACAACTTGGTCCATCAAAGTGGTTGTGAGAGACGGAGGGCTTAGAGAAGAAAAAAAAAATAGTTGACCTCAGGAGATGGCACCAGGCCAAGGGATTCAGAAAGGAACGAGGATGCACAGACCTAGCCAGCGCTGCACACTCGGGGGAAGGGCTGCTATAGTTTGGCTTTGGCAATGATATGAGACAGTGTGGGATTTCCAGAGGTTCCCATGAGGCTCAGCCTGAGCAAGTAGGAGCCACGGAGGGACCAAAATGGGATTATTTCAATATCTGCTGCCTGAAGTCTAGCAAGCAGTACAATATTTGCTATTTTTAAACGACAGTAAGCTCAAGAGTCCTAGAAAGGATCTCACTTTAAATTATTCATGACAGACCAATGAAAGCTGCACAGGACTGGCCACCTTTGCCTCAGATTCCCCTCCACATTCAGGGGCACAGAGGGCACATCCTGGATTCTGAAGGTTTGACCAAAAGCTCAAGGGTCAGCCCCAACCACATGATCTGAATGACCTTTACAAACGAAAGGGAAATCTACCCTTGCAGATGGCCTGTTTTGGCCAAAGCAACACTATGAGTGTCATAGTGTGTGTGGGGTTGGGGGTGGGGGGAGCTTTGTGTCAAGAAGCTGAGGATATCTGATCCCTGGGTAGTTTGTTCACCACCAGACTGAGCCCAGACTGGTGCCAGCACTAGCTGTCACAATCCAGGAACCCAGAGGGAGTGGACCTTTGGTTGTACTGGCTATAAAGTGAAACTCCTCTAGGAGAGGTTCCTGCTGGGAGGTTAAGATTAGCAACTGGGCCATGGGGGGTGGGGTACTTACTTACCCATGCATACTGGGTTTTCCTTCAGAGCACTGGCATTGGATATTCAGCCACCTTCACCTAAGGTTTTGAATTGTCCAGTCAGTGGCCCCATTTTACACTGGTTTTTCCTTCTCATCTAGTATGTCCGATGCCATAGAGTCTGCATCTCCACCTATGCACTGTTTAGTTCAAGGGTTGTAGAGTACAGATCAGAGGCTCAGAGAGTCTCACATCCATAAAGAAAAACCAAAACTGAACCTTCTTCTCAGCCCACTCACAGGCATCCACACACATCACAAATTCACTGCTGTGGCCTTTGAAATACAAAGACCGGCTCTGGGGAACAGTTCTGCCTGGCATAACTCTTCCAAGATCGGGGCCTCGTTTGCTTTCTACCACTGTAGACTGCTAAGATGTTTGCATTAATCATCTTACATGCCCCACTTGGGACTCTAAAAAGTAAAACTATAGACCTGCTAAGACATAATGGAGCTAGGGGCAAGAGCCTAGTGACTGATGCCCACTTCCCCAAGGGGCTCGGCATACTTCTGCATGAACACACACCGGATAGTTAAGGACATGGGCTCAATGGTATACTCTGAGACCATTTTCATAGAACCTATATTATCTACTTGCATGGAATGGAGTTTTGCCAGCAATAACATCTGTGGGTTCTCTGTACTTCTCTGGCAAGTTTGGATTAGTCAACTGGGCATACAAACCACAGCTTCCAGTCCCCTAGTCAGCTCTTTTCTGTGACAAGCAGCCCATAGTTAGTCAGAGCCAATACCAATAACATGCTGGACTTAGAGGGTGAATCGCCCAGGGTGCAGGTCCACTTCATTCTACACTGTCAAAGATGGGAAGAGATGGATAACTCATTTGAAACATTTAATCCACCTTTCCCAACCTAGTGTTTATCAGTAATAAAAGTTATATCTTTTTTCTTCAACTGCTGATTCCTTCATCTTATTTGGCCTTAGATGGATGAGAAGCATTTTTTTAGGTCCTCAAAGGACAACAGAATTACCTATAAACATATAATCTTGCCAAATGTTTAAAGATCAAGGGTAAACATCTAAAGGTCATTTTTTGGCTGAGGATGTAACTCAGTGCATAGGGAACAGGGTTCAATTCCAGCACTGTAAAATGGGTGTGGGTGGAATCAGACCATGTAAAATCACTATATCGTCGTGAAGACCACAGCCACATGATCACTAGGTGGTGTGATGATGAAGAGTTGAGAGCAGGCCATCAGGACTGAGCTATTTATTGGGGGAATCAAGTACTAGGAACAGAAAGCTGCAATGCCCTGGGTTACTGTGTGAGTTCAGTTCGAGGCTAAGCTAGTATAATGTCAGGAGAAAAGAAAAACTAACAGTTTACAGAAGGAACAGCTAGCCTCTTATCCAATACTAACATCTATTTAAGATATCGCCAAGAGTGACTTGGCCAGTGACAAATACCTATTTCAAAAGTCACCTATCTCAATAAACATACAAAGCAACAAAACATACTGTACTATTTTCCTGTGAGTAATTCTTCAGTCACCTTTACTTACATATACTATATACGTATATATGAAACTGGTTTATCATCGCACTAAGTGTTTCTTCCCAATCGGGCCTCTCTCGGGGGTGAACATTTCTATGTTTCCAGGTACTGTTTTAGATGCTGTAGGTAGAGAGGTAGAATATAATGTGAAATAACCATTGCTGGCTGTATGAAAAGGCTACAGATGGCCTTTGTGAGAAGGTGAGATATGAGCAGACACTGGAGAGTGTAAAGGAGCAATAGTATGTTTATCTGGGAACACATTAGGTAATGGAAGAACAAGTTAAATAAAGGCTATGTCATAGAATTAAAAAAATAAATAAATAAATTAATGCACAAAAGAACTGAGTAGCTGCCTTGTCAAAATGACAAAAATGGTGGCCAAGTTTATGAATAAGTGTTCAGTGTCAATTGTTGTCAGGGAAACGCAAATTAAAATCACAATGGATTATTAGGGTACCTGTGTTACCTAGCAAGGAAACTGAATAGAAGCAACAACATGATGTCATTGGTAGGAATGTAAATTGTTTTACCCACTGTAGAAAACTGTATGTTGATTCCTAAAAGAGAAAAAAAAATGTGGAACTATTATAATATATATGACTGAGCAGCACCACATATGCTTATATAGCCCAAGGATTTGTTTTTTCACAGTTGTTGTGTGATATTCTATTTGTGTTCTGAAAAATAAAGCTTGCAAAAAAAAAAAAAAAAAGTCACCTATCCCATGTCTGTCTCAGTCTTTTAGACCTTCTCATTTAAAAGGCCAAAATTTGCTCCTTGAAAACAAAATCCCTTAAATCCTCATTCTAAAGTTCAAATCCCACTCCAGGTAGTAAGTCTCCAAAGTCCACAAGAGACTTACCTTGATCTCCCTGTATTTACGGCATTGTCTACAACCTTGGAATTCCTGAAGTGGCTACCAAGGAGCCAGAGCTCCACTGGGTTCCATTCAAGCCCCACCCACCACCTCATAGCAGTGAGCCTTCAGGTCCACAGGTTAAGCCAGGCTCTGCTTGAAGGTTGTAAGATAGAAAAGGATAAAAATGCCTAATAGTTACAGGAGAATTGATGCGAGGGTTACAGGAAACAGTACAGGTAAAGTGCTTATGTGACCCACAGTAAGTACTCTGCAAATATTACATTTAATCACATCTTCATTTTCAAGAAAGCCTCAAGCACATTTTCTTACAAGTCTTAGGTGACAAGTAGCAAGGCCAGACAAATGACAGGGACATTTTGAACGTCATCCTTCATTCCGGAACAGTCTCAAACTCAATCATAACCAGTAGCACTCAAATTTAAGCCAAAAGGAGTCACTAACATCCAAACCATCAGGTCTTAAAATGTTAAAGTTGGACTAAAACAAAGGATGGGGGAAATGTGTGTATGTTACTGGGTGGACTTGTCTGGAAAACACTCTTGAATTAGCTGGCAAAATGAGAATGTATGCCGTTTGCAACCCAGCAATCCTACTCCAAGATGCCCATCCCAGAGCAGAGGAGCAGTCTCGCACCCAAGAGCTTCCTAGGTGCACCAATTCCCAGATCCGCTGAGGACTTACACAGAATCAGAAGCTTGGAAGGAGGATTTGTTTCAGCAAACTTTCCAATGACTCTTACGTAAGTTGAAGTTTGGAAAACACAGTCCTAGGGTATCTCTGGCATCCATGCCTAGATGGCATGAATAACACCGTTGACAGGGGGGAAAAAACCCAGGAGCTACACTCTCTGGTCCATCAACCACAAACCAAATAAGTAAACTGTACCATATTCATAGCATGTAATGAGCTACATCAGTGAAAATGAACAAATTATAGCTACAAAACTCAACTGAATGAATCTTGCTGACGTAATAAGCAGAAAACCAAGTCACAGAAAAATATATTATATAGACACGTGCATAATACATCTGTCTATCTACTGAACGATGTATACAAATATATAGAGGTTACATATACATAATCAATGAATGACTGTATAGAGGATGAGTTATAAAGGAAAGAATAAATATTAGAAAAATCAGGATGGGTTTTGTATCTGGGAGAAAGGAAGAGAATGGGACCAGGATTCTGGGAAATATTGAAGCCATTCTTCTTTAGCCTGGCTAATAGATACACTGAAATATTTATACACTTTATTTAAAAGTCAGACTGACAAGGCGGCTCAGCAGAAAAAGGCACCTGCTACCGAGTCTGAGGACTCGGTTTGATCACCTGAACCCACATGGTGGAGGTGCTACTGAGTCTGAGGACTCGGTTTGATCACCTGAACCCACATGGTGGAGGTGCTACCGAGTCTGAGGACTCGGTTTGATCACCTGAACCCACATGGTGGAGGTGCTACCGAGTCTGAGGACTGGGTTTGATCACCTGAACCCACATGGTGGAGGTGCTATCGAGTCTGAGGACTCGGTTTGATCACCTGAACCCACATGGTGGAGGTGCTACCAAGTGTGAGGACTCGGTTTGATCACCTGAACCCACATGGTGGAAGGAGAACATAACCTTCCAAAGTGTCCTCTGACTTATCACATGCATGTTGTAGAAGCTGGCACCCCTACACCCCCACAACCCCACAAAAATAAATAAAGTATAAAGTATATATGTAGTCTTTATATGCTCCTCTTTACCATGCCATACTTGCTAGCAAAGCAATCTTTAAAAAATAATAATCTTCAAATAAATTTTTTAGAAAGGGGAATAGCTGTCCTTTAATTTTCCATGTATCAGTGTTCTAATACATAGTTTGTGTTGTTTTTTTTTTGATAATTCAGTGGATTAATATAGTTAATATATTTCTTTTGATTAGTGCCTAGGTGGGACATAGTAATTATTGAAAAATAATAAGCTACAATTACGACATGATAGCACTGAAGTTTAAAGTAAGATACACTACATCTAACTGTCAATAAATCATGGGCAGATAATGAGAACAATGAATCTTACTCTTCACAGGAACAATTATAATATGACATTCAACTACCTCTTCTATTGGGTTCTTGTGTTAAAGTATTCAAAAGATGAGTATGTCTTGTTCCAGGCTAGTTTTAATACAAACATGCACATGCATATACATGTATATGTTTTGCATGGGTCCATTAAAAGAAATAAATCAAAGAAAGGAGAGATGATCTGAGACCCCAGAATGGCTCCTGTCTGATCATCTCTGGGTCCAAGTCCATCCCTCATAGAATCATACTCTCTTCTCATGCCTTCTAATTATAATGGTGGTGGAAGTCTATCAGCGTGGTCAATACCTGCTAGAATTTAAAGATGATTAAGAGATATATGCCTTTCAATTCTGATTTGCAAGTGCATTCTTAGGAGTGCTGGTGGGAGACTGCCCACATACAGCCACAAATTAACTATCATATTATATAGATCATAGCCATGCACACATTAAATGTTCAAACTTTTACTCAAATAATTACATTTTCTCTTGGCTGATTTTGCTTATGTAACATAACTCAGACACAAACTCTTCAGTCAAGGATCTAAAACCGTACTCACTACATGAAGGCACTTTCTTTATACACACACATGCTCTTCATAGTAATCTTATGATGAATAGCATTTATTACCCCCACTATACAGATGGACATACTGACGAATAGCAACCTCCTATGAGCTACCCACATTCACACTACAGAGAAGGGGTCAGAACCAGGGTGCCAATACGGACTGACCAGCAGCTCAACAGTGAGAACTCTTTTATTTACTTATTTGCTTGTAGTAACAAGTGTTATTGACAGTTTTAAACATGTATATAATTCATTTGATTCCTTTTCGCCTTCCGTGACTCGTGTCAACCCTTCTTTTCCTATTGTAACTTTTCTTCTTTTCAAAGGTCTTCCTCTTACTTTCATGTTCCTCCCCCCAACCTGTGCATGTGCATGTCTGCATGTGTGGATGTCTCTGACTGAGTTTGATTATCACTGTCTGTGTTCACTCATATGTAGGTTATAGTCTCAAGTCTTTAGACTTGTGTGTTTTTCCTGGAATACCTGTAGAAGCCAGGAAACTAGACAGGAGCCATGGAGAGGGGAGACGGATTTCATGGGAGAGAGGACAGGAGAACACAGGTAGGAAGGTAGAGAGGAGAACATTGGTGGGAGGAAAGTGTAGCTGGGGAAGACGATGGAAAGAAGGGCAGAGAAGGGAGAAGAGGGGGGCAGGGACACCGACCATATGAAGAGCCATATGAAAGCCTAGACCCTTATTTGAAAATACAAATAATAATAATAACAACAATAACAATAATATTAATAAAAAGCTTGAACGTAAGTAGCCAGCATGGAAGGGACAACGCACTTCCCTTCCCGGAAGCCATAGGTTACTAAATAGCAATCCCAGTACCAGGCAAGAGACACAGTCCTACAAGCTGTTGGTTAGGAAAGTCCTGGAACTAACTCCCCACAATGTCCCCACAATGTGGTCCATTGTAACTGCTCTTCACTGTCTGCCTGACTTTAATGGTAGCTTTACCCTATTGCTGAAGACATGGCATATTGTGGTTATGGAACATGGACAAATCAAGCTAGAAATGACCCAGAGGCTTTCTCTTTGCTGGCTGGCTTTCACAGTACTACAAGGCACGGAGCTGGCTTCTGGGGGAAGTCGACAACTCACCAGTGTTGGGAGTCCTGCAGCCTAGTTTGGGACCAGTAGATGAGTGCTTGTCCAATGGGTCTCTAGATGAGGCAGAAGCGCACGGGGACTGTCTCACTCAGCAAGGACCAATGGACTTCTGGACAGCGCAGAATACTGCTGACACCACACGGCCTGCACGCTCTCTTCTCTCCCATAATATTGATGACTCTCTTGACGGTTTTAGTGCCATTTTGTCAATCGTGCATGGGACAGATGTGATCATTCCTGGAAATCCCGTTTTTTTTTTTGTTTTTTTTTTTTTTCCTCAAATATCTTCCCCTAAAATTCTTTGGGAGCTGATGCTTCTCAGGTTTCTTGTCTGGGGATGCCAGCCATTACTTCAGACCCTGGGAACTGTTCTGATTCAGTGCTGACAGGATCCGAAGACGATCACCCTTATTTCTGTAAATATGTTTGAACGATATTGTTCCTGAAGATGTGTGCTTATGTTTATCACCTTTAGTTCTTCAAAGACAGGATGTACTTGGCTCGATATCTAGCCAAACTAGCAAAATGATGCGTTGTTTTGTGTTTAAAGATGTTTTGATGTAAAAGTTGGGAAAAACATATTTGATACATTTGTTTTTGCCAAAGGTTAACGTTGGAGGATGGGAAAAACTTGTTTGTTATTATGGGAAAACATGCTTCTTTTTGATGTATAAACAAAAACGGCTAGAGCTTTTCTGGGCCGAACCTTTGTGTGAAGTTCATCTGGTGGTTAGACAGTTCGTTTCTTTGCGCTGACACCCTTCCCCATCTCAGGACCTGAACTCAGGCTTCAGCTGGACCATGACACACCAGCAGTCTTATCCAGTTATGGACCATTCCAGGTAAAGATGACCAGCCTGGCATGATGTGGCAACCCCTTGCACAGTAGTAGTGGGCAAAAACACCAGCCTTCTTGTTGGACTTAAGGCTTGATTTGTAGAAGGAAACTCATACCTAATACTGTAAACTTGGCCAGGAACCCATGGCAAGGGAGACCTCCCTCAGAGAGAACCTACTACTATTGTTTTGCTAAAAGGGCGTGATAGCAAACTTCTTTCTAAATACTTATCTTTACCCACAGATTAGTTCAGTCCTCAGCCCTCATCAGAGAAGCTTCTTCTTCTTTTTTTTGGGCCATGGATGGCACTTAATGAAGACTCAGAACTGACCAAACTTCAGAAACCAAGTGACTTCGGAGTGCCAGACCTTAAAGAGGACATCTGAATCTCATCCCTCTCCCCACCCAGGCTTTATGGCCATTACAGCTGGGGCAGGGGCGGGATGAGTATACAAGCCAGAGTTGGAAGGAGGATGCTGAGAAAGTGTCTTCTGGATGTGACCCTGCCTATATACTCACATACTTTTCTCTAACTACCTGCACAGGACTTGCATTTTCAACATTTCTTCAAGGAAGAGGGAAGGGCTCCTGAGGTTTCCCATCTCTCCTTGATGAACTAAAGACAGAGGTCCCTGGAGGAAAAGGTGTCACCCCCTTCAGCGGTGTAGCCTAGATAAAGTGCCCCGCTCCAGTTGCTTATGGAGAGTGATCATTCTCAGCCACTATTCCACAATGTCACTCAAGGCTACTAATTTAGTGCAACTTAGTAAAAGATAAAGACAGGCCAAAAATCTGTAGAAAGGTTATATTTAACAAAGGAAGCATTTCAATCCAGAAGGTTCGACAAATGAAGAAAAATATATTAGCATATGCATGTATGCTTTATACATACATACACACATATACACAGATAATCTGGGGGAAAATAACACAAGACACACTAGTTCACACTGCATTTGAATACAAACTCTGGTGTGGTATGATATTGAGAAAGTTGTCAGTGTGTATCTTGGCTCAACAGCCAAAGAGATACATATCCTTTATATGTGTACATATTTTAAACCCTAAAATGTTACAAGCAGTCTTCTGAGTGATCCATTGTACTTACATTTAAATATGACACTGTCTCCCTTTAAAATACAGGTCCACCAAGAAGGCTTCGAAACAAAAAAATTCATAAACTCAATCACAGCTTCATGTATAGGAGATTAATTCTAAATTTGTATGTAAATTAAATCAATGGTTATGCCATCTTTCCCCCAAAGTTCTTATTTACCTATTGAAGAAGATAGAGCTATAAATAAACTTGAGATGAAAAACACAAATACTGTATGTGAATAATTAATTTTATGGTTAAAAATGTGTAGAAGCAACAAAAAGTTAAGTAAAACTCAAACCAACAAACTACGGTGACACAAAGAGGACAATCTTTTTAACACTCTAACGTGAATTCCAGAGCTGGCTAGAATTCTCAGTCAGTAAAGTCACCTTTGCTGGGTGAGCACAGGGGCCTGGGTTTGATATCCAGAACTTATGTACAGAAGTGGGCATTAGAAATGCACTTGTACTCCAGTGTAGGAGAGGAGAGTAGAAGGCACATCCCTGGACCGCAACGGCCAGCCTCTGAGCACTTTGTGAGTTCAAGGCCTAAGGGTGACCCTGTCTCAAAAAACAAGACAGACGGTGCCTGAGCAGTGACACCCGGGGTTGTCCTCAGGCCTCCACACATAGGCACATCTGCACACACAGTTACATATACACACTCAAAATCCAAGTCTCCACCAGTAAGAGCAAAAATAAATTAGCGTTTCCCTAACCAAAATAAAATTTAAAAAGCAAAAACATAATTGTGCAGTCACCTATGGAACCTGAGGTCTCAGGGAGTGCAGACTTGAAACTAGAGACTGTACAGCCATTATGAAATGAGAGAGAGAGAGAGAGAGAGAGAGAGAGAGAGAGAGAGAGAGAGAAGAGAGAGAGGAGAGAGAGCGTGAGTGAGCATTGCAGTTTTCATGTTCAACTCAACTCCTTAACACAGGAGTGTAAAGTCCCCCCCGAACACTGGATAGCTGAAAACGAATGGTGTAGGCACAACACAGCCATCTATGTAAGCCTTTTCAAATGAAAAGTGAACAGGAAAACTGGGCAGAGGGCCTTGTGGAAAGTGGGTCACTGGTAAGCTCAAAGAAGACATTAAGACCCATCACTACAAAGATCAGAACCTTCTGTTTCTGCAGGAAATTTTGTGCTCGGGAAGATCATTCTTTGGTTCTATATTCCTTTTTAAAACGGAAGAGGAGAGAGACAAGAAGTACAGTATTGCAAACATCTCCCCCCTACACACACACACACACACACACACACACACACACACACACACACACACTGCAGCAACAGTGCCTGATTACCAGGACTACAAACGCAGCGACCCAAATGGGAAGATCCACAAAAGTTGGTCAGTGGACTGACACCACGAAGGTCCACATGGCCTTTATCTGCAATGAAACAATCTGTTCTTCAGTCTCCATTTTTATCGTCCTTAACCCATTTCAACAGCTATTTCTGTGAGTTTTTCATATTTCTGTGATTATATATGTAGATAACAAAATACATGGATGGCTTGTATGTACTGAGTCCAAGAGAGCAGTCATAAAAGGGAATATGACTGCATGATCTAAAAAGATACAAGAAAAAGTAAAAGGCATGTATGTTATCACTCATCAAGCAAATGGTTACCACTGGGGAACAGTTAGATTGGGAGGGGCTGATACTAGGGTACTGAAGCTGTGTCTTCATCCAGTATTCTCTAACCAGCATCATTATCTAGGAAGACTTAACAGAACGTACATGCAAACAAGCAATTACCCACATGCACTTAATGCTTCCCTACACTAAATGTCAGTGAGCCCAGGTGAGAGGGAGTGTGTACGAGACAGCAATCTGAAGCAAGCCATCAAAAGGGAGTCTTGGAAGACGACCACAGGCAAGCAGCAGAGCCACGGGGACTACCACAGGCCAGCACTCTGATGCACAGAATGTACTTTTCCTTATTTCCTGGGCCAGAAAACAACCAAGAAAGAACCCAAGACTTTGGTGTCAACCACTTAAGCCAACACGAAGCAAAACTAAATAAACAAACAAATAAATAAAATGGCCATATTCTAATTTATTAAGATTTATGTTAAGTGGAGTGGATTGGATAACTTCCCTTTTGTATTTAATAAAATCAACAGCCTGGTAGTCATTTATCTCAGGTCTCCATTAATAGCTTCCCACTAAGAAATACAAATTTTGCACAAAATTACCGACAGTAAGTCAGGTGTATCCACTCACTCACAAGGAGTCATGCTATAGGTAAAATATTTATAGGCATTTTCAACAGCAAACAATATATTCCACACAAAATGTTCACAGGAACTTGTTTGAGTCACACTGTTGGGATTCCTGCATATATATTTCACAAGTTTCCAGATAACTTCATTTGTGAGAGGAAAAAGTAGTTAAAACTATTCAAACATGGAAAGTGAGCCACTAGAATTTAAAACATTCTCAAAATGTAGGTGATGGAACTTTCCAGATTTATGGTCACAATGAAGAAATGTGGGGGGAAAGAAGTTTCCAAGAAATGTATATTTATAGGCTTTTAGAAAATATGTTAAGCTTCAAGGTTGGCTCAAAATTATGTTTTGTGTATTTGTTAACATCTTATTTGTTGAAGAGCATCCATGTGAAAAACTTTTTATAACTGATGAGACACTTGGCTAAGATTTCTTCTTCTTACTACAGGAAACTGTATATAAAAAGAGTGACAATCTTAATTAAGCATCACATTTTGGCTTCAAATGCCAAAGAAGAGCAAAATATTTAAGGCTAAGATTAAATAGAGGGTGTTAACATGGGAGTTAACTCTAGAAATGGGAAGATGACTGAGTCAATAAAGTGCCTGCCATTCAAACATGAAGAGCTGTGATAGATCTCCCCAGAACCCACTTAAGAAGACCAGGTGCTGATGTAAACACCTCTATAAACCTGGTGTTGTAGAGGGAGCCAGAGTGACCCTGGGGCTTGCTGGATAGGCAGACTAGCCAAATCAACAAGCTCTGGAATTAACAACAGTTCCTATCCCCCAAAATAAGGTGAAGAATCACTGAAAAAGATAGCTGATATCATCCTCCGGATACCATGCATGCTTTAGCACACATGTGCACAAGTGGTTTTAAGCATGTTCTCATTCTCTCTCTCTCTCTCTCTCTCTCTCTCTCTCTCTCTCTCTCTCTCTCTCTCTCTCTCTCTCTCACACACACACACACACACACACACACACACACACAAACACGGGTTAACTATAGGAAAATATCAAACCATATATAAGAACTGAAATAATCTGATGTGATATTACTATGTAAAAAGGCGTCCAGCCTGAGTCAAGGTCAACTTTCTATGATAGACATGATTTTAATTTGGGTTCTGAAAAATACTCAGTTTGTCTGGGTTTATCCCTAAAATGAGAATAATATTACCTATCCCATAGGGTTGCATAAATGTTTCACACAGCTGTCCTAGTCTCTGAAACAGAAAATATCTAACTTTTAAGAGTTTTAAATACACTATTAGATATTATGTAAAAGTTAGAAAAATAAAAGTTTTTGTAAAGTTGGCTGCAAACATCTAAGAGTCATTGATTTTCTATGGTATATGAGCGCCTCTGGCCTGTTAGAATGACTTACTGTATACTCTAAAGTCTAAAACACACAAAGAAAACCCTGTAAGCTCTAAGTATGGGAAAAAACTAAATGGCAATCATAACGACTCCCATCACAAGCAGAAAAAGTAAAAATGTACAAAACTCAGTGCAACAGAAGGAAGCTGGAAAAAATTTAGCCTCAATGATGAAAAATATCATTGGCTGACAATTCTAGTTCCAAATTTTCAAGAATAGTAAATATTTCAAACTATGAATCTTTCAATTTACTATCTCTACATTCTTTAATTCATCAAAACAGTAAAGAATTTATCATAAGAGGATATAGGAGTAGGAGGAATATCAGAATAGGGCACATGTTGGAATGCATGGTTTAAATTACAATAGTCTAGTAATTATTTTAAAAATTTACACAAGAAGCCTGGTGGTGGTGGCACACACCTTTAATTCCTGTACTTGGGAGGCAGAGGCAGGCCAGTCTCTGAGTCCTAGGCCAGCCTGGTCTACAGACTGAGTTCCAGGATGTCACAGGCTACATAGAGAAAACCCTCTCTTGAAGAACAAAAAACAAAAAACAAACAAAAAAAATCACACAAGACCATGTTAAAATTATAATTGCGGTATACAGTACCATGTAACTATAAGTCTCCTCTTTTCTTTCCCACTCCATTCCTCCAGTCTTCCTTCCTCCCTTACTTGCTTATTTAATAGTACACACAGGCATATTTGGTTGAGGGGGGCAGGTAGGGAGCTGGAGAGGTGGCTCAGTGGTTCATAGCACATGCTACTCTTCCAGAGGACCTTGGTTCAACTCCCAGCATTGACAACAAGGCTCACAATTGTCTGTAATCCCAGTTCTAGGATCTGATGCCCTCTTCTGGCCTTGGGAAGCATCACACACACACACACACACACACACACACACACATTCTACCCAGACATACATGCAGACACACACATGTAATTAAAAATAGACAAAAACAAAAAACAACAACAAAAAAACCTTAAGGACAGAGCATTGGGAATCTGAGTTAGTCTGCTCTATCATTTCTTATTTACAATAGTGCCTTCTTTTAAGTAGCTCAAGATGTTTACACATAACAAACTTTCCCAACAGACTTGCGAAAACCCAAGGTGAATCCCTTATCTAACTGAGGCAATCTGTTTGCCAGACTTACAATTCATTTTAGACTATATCTCCACCAACAGAATGGATGAATACTTCAATATTCAAGCAGTCAGGAGAATGTAAGAAATATCACAGTAGTTACTGCAAGCATAACCACTCAGCCACAGATAACTCAGCACAATATGGTCCTACCATGAGGTCGACATGGATGTTTAACATCGATTTAGTTCTGTATCAGTTTCTCCCTGCCACTGCGATAAAACACTGACCAAAGCCAGTCTGGGGAGCAAAGGTTTGATTTGGCTTATACTTCCATGTCAGAAAGGAAACCAGGGCAGGATTTCAATGCAGGAACCTGGAAGCAGGAACCAAAGCAGAGCCTGTGGAGAAACGCTGCATAGGCTTGCTCCTCCAAGCTTGCTCAGTTTGCTCTCTTAAGACAATCTTCAGGACCACCTGCCCAGGGGTAGCATTGCACACAGTGGACAGGGTTCTCCCACATCAATCATGAGTCAAGAAATGCCCACACAGACATGACTTCAGGCCAGTATGATGACGGCAGTTGAATAACTGAGGTGCTCTGTTCCCAGGTGACTCAACTGTGACAAACGGACAAAAATTAACCATCCCAAGCTCTTCATCATCCTCATCAGCCATTCTCTGGACCTCTTATGTGTTGTTTCATCCAGTTTGAATTCTCTAGCGTCAGTTTAGGTCAACTTTAATTTCCTTACCCTGCTTAGTTTTCTATTCTTCGATTCCATCTCATTAGCCACTTAATCCTCAGAAGACTGTTACCCCACTGATTATGTTGACAACATCTTCTAAAGTTATTCTAGGTCTGTGGACTACTTTAACAACTCCAAAGGTGTAAAACTAAAATATTTTGTTCCATACAGCAGGAATTCTCAACTCTGCCTGTACATTATACCCCAAATTGTTAAAGCATGACTCACTGGGGGATACTGAGAGACTACATAATAATCCAACCATTTCTAACAAACAGTGCTTCAATAACCATCTTCAAGCACTATATACAGGATGACTATGTCGTGGATACAGGAATAACCTGCAGAAAAATAACCTGAGGGCTTTCTAGTCAAAGGGCTACATTTTTAATGCTGGAGTTACCACTCAATTCAATGGTTTTCATGGGCACGGTGTTCTCCAAAGCAAATCGGGGCCTAAAAGTAATCTCTGTAACATTCGTCATATTTTTCTTTAAATTTAATTTCCTCTCATAAACGGTTCACTTCTACTGGCTAAAGAAGCACAGTCAGTGTAAGACATTCAAGTTTATACATCCAAGTATAAAACATGGAGGCCCGCTATGCTATTGCGAGGACAAGCCAGTGTTGGTGGTATGCGCTCAAAGTTACATCTGCCCCTCTGAGTATCTAAAGAGTTTTAGAGTTTAGGTATAAATTAAAGTTACTCCGAAACGATTAAAAATGAAGCATGGTTGAAATATTTTTTTAAGCAATCCCAAGAATCACAGAACTGGAAGAGTCCTTAGCAACCAATTAACCCAACAAGAGCCAGGGCAGGAGTGTTATGGAATCACAAGATCTTACAGAGAAGAGACTCCATCTGGAGCAGATCAGATGCCCAGGCCTCCTGACCTCAATAGGAGCTCTTGCCTTTGACACAACACGAGAGTAGCTCATGTGTAAGGCAGAGTGATTACTCTCATGATGCTTCAAGTCAGCACCTATATGAAGTAATGAACCAACTACTAACTGTCACTGGATGTCAAACCGTACTGAATGCAGAAGGAAATACCTTTCTAGATACTAGATCTCTACATGTGTTACACATGTGTGTATATAGATATATGTTACATATCTGTACTTCCGTGTGTGTATATATGCACATACACAACCCAAGGACTTAGAATGTTGTAAGTGCATTGGAAAGCTGACACAAGAAAATACACTGAGTAGTAAAGAATGACTAACAAGGACTAAGGAACTGAGCAGGACTTACATCTAACCTAAACTGTTCCTTAAAAAACCCCATTACAATATAAATCATAATTTTTAAACCCATATCTTTCAAAAGATCTCATTTAGCTTTCAATTTCACCGTTTTCTGCCTACTTTGAAGTCATCATTTTTATGCTATAAGATAGAACTATCTCCGGAATATTAATCTATGCATACCTCTTCCTTAATATGATGAACAATGTTAGTTAAAATGTACCATACTATTTAGTTGAATATAAAGGTAGCTTTTGTTCAAATAAACTGATATAATTTTCCAAAAACTTAAAACAAAAATAAAGTCCTAGTAGGAAAAACAGAGGATACAAGGTACAAATAATAACTTGGTATGCATTATATTTCAACTCATAGTTCTTTACCAAACTTGGAAAGTACTTAGGTTCTAGATGTTCTGATGGCAGATATAAAATACTTATTCAAACAAATCCAAATTCCAAATCTATCATATTTTTAAATGGTTGATAAAATTCACTGCCAAGTCTCAGAAGTTCTTAAACTTGATTACTTTTTGTATTTGAGCCAAAAGAACAAATTTGAATAATGTTAACTTGGGCAAAATTGTGAAGTGTATACATAAACACTCCACTTCTTAAATAACAGCCCTGATTTCCCCTGAAAATCGCTCTTCTAACTTGAGAAGTTCCCCTTGAAAACAGGGTGGGGTCTGAGTCACCGAGAATTAGGAAAAAGCAGCAGCAGCATTTTAAAAAAAGACTAAATGTGGTTTTAAGTCTCAACATTCCTTGATTAATAACTCCAAACTTTAATGAGGCAAAAACAGATTGATGGACTGCAATTTTTAATGTAAAAAAGAAATTAAGGAAGTTTAGTACAATATACTATCACCAATTTAACCTGCTCCAGGAAGATTTTGGTCTCTACTTGTAAAAAATAAAACTAATAAAAGGGCATTTCCTCTTAAAGCTTCATAGAACAGACCTCTACACCGATATGAGAGTCAAACATCATACTCTCTAAGCACAATTTCAAGCACAAGCTTGAAACGGAGGCCAGATGTGTGATTTTGTGTGTGTGTGTGTGTGTGTGTGTGTGTGTGTGTGTGTGTGTGTGTGTTTAAATTATAGCCATAAGTATTTTAGGAGAGAAAAATGGTCATTCTTCAAATCACACTCAGTATATTTTTAACAGACTACCTCTTAGTAAGAACCTGATGCCCCAAGTAAAAGGCAAAGTAAGACATAGTTATGCTCAGTGAGCAAAGTCTAATGTGAACCCCAACTAAGCAGAGCCTTCCTTTCACAGGAACCTAGCCTACAAGGGCACATAAAAATCAAACACTGAGAAGAAATCCTTTTTACACATAAAATGATCATTGAATCCTAGACTTCCCACTTCCTGAAACAAAGTTTAGGTATTACGTGTTTTAAGTGTTGAATTTTAACCTTTGAAAAATCAACGCCTAATGGGTAGATGAGAAATATTCACAGTGGATGCAGTTCTTTCAAAATCCTCATCCAGGGCTGAAACCACATAGGATCAAACTAAGATTCTAGGTTTTTTCCCCCAACTTTAAGGTATTGTCCTTGATTCTACATAATGCAATCAAATGTATTGAAATTAGAACAACAGGCTGTGCAATTAAATTGTGAACTAGAAAAACAAAACAGATTTCTAATCTATTAATTACTGGGTTGGTAATAACAGTAAAATTGATTTTTCCCCCTCACAATAAGTCTATGTAATGGTTTGAAAGCTACTTACATACTTTACAAAGCATGCTAATCATAACTTTGTGGCATAATGTTTCACCCCTCAGCCACTCAAGTTTCATGTTCAACTTCTGTTTCATGTCATGTAAAAGACAATGCTGACACCTTCAACTGTAACAAAGGAGAAAAGAAAATCTTGGAAGGTGACTATCTTGTTATGTAAAATTAATCAGAATTACATAAATCTAGGTGGAAGCGTAACTGAGTAAAACCTAAGCAAGGCACATGGACTGTTCTATTAGGAATCAAAGGGATACAGTGCTCTCAATAGTCATTGCTCTGTAACTGGTCTGAAAAGATAAGGTTGCTCTGTATTTACACTAATAGCCTGTCCATTCTCTGTTCTAAAGCCCTTGCTGCTTAGTCTGCACTGCAAAGGAAAAAAAAAAAAAAGCAACTAGGGACTTTTAATAGCAGATTGACTGCAGAGGAGCCACGCTCACCTTGCAGATGGAGCTTTGTTGTTCTGGAGTGCAAAGCAGACCTTTAGCTCAAAGTCATTGCTAATCTCAGTTGTACAATCCACATGGTGCACTTAACCCTAAAACCCATGAGGCAAAACCGGAATGTCTGCTCCTAGTGACCTTTCCACGTCCCTCCGTGTGGCCGCACTCAGGAAGTGGACGGCTGCTGCACACTTGATGGCAAAGTTCTAACATCCCTTTTCATGACAGTTCATCCAAGTCAGCATCAGCACAGAGACAATGAGAAAACATGCACGGGGAATATTAAACTTACATCTAATGTTTATAAACAGCATCTCAATGCCTAAAGAAAAAAAGGACACCACAATTCAAATTCACACTGGACTTCATGATAAATCAGTAAAACAGAGAAGGAGATCCTCCATGCATCAACGACCAACACATGCTCTAACTTCACTGATCAATATTCGATTAGAAATTACATTGTATTAAAAAGTTACTAACAAAATCGTCATCTATAACTGGTATTGAAGCAAGAACAATCAGTGATGTATGAAAATCCTGCTTTGAAAAGTGAGCTCTTTTGATTTATGGCGTCTCCTTTGTTAATAAAGAGAAAGAAAATAAAACGTTCACAGACAGGGTTTCTCAAGTTTGTCTTGTCTTCCCCTTAACTTCAAACACTGGAAGCAGAAAACTCTTTCACTCCTCCCCCTGAGGTCTAACCTCTTTCAAAATAAAATAAAATAAAATAAAAAGCCGTTTTAAAAAGAAGAAACAATAAATGAAGTGACAGGAGGTGAAGGAATGAGGAGTGTGCGCAGGGAGAATAAAGGGCGGTTTTATAACAGGAGGTGTTTTGTTAGCAAGTGACTGGCACGTCTCCTCCAAGTTAGAAAGAATTCCATCCACTCTCCCAAACTGCAGAGGCCAAAAATGTCTAGTCTAATAGTTCTGAAATCCCAGAGTCAGGAAAGCCTTGGGGGAGGGCGGAGAACGAGTGAGTGGGGGAAGGGGGAGAGAAAGACCAGCAGGAGAAGAAAGAACAAAAGGAGAAATCCAAGACAGGGGAAGGGAACCAGAGGACCCGGGAGGCCTAGGAGTGGGCGCCGGGGAGAGCACGACCCCGGGAGCAGCGAGGCAAGCAGGGCAGGGCCATACTCTGCAGCGCGGCGCACCATGGACAGGGCTCCGCGCGGGCGCGGCCCACACCCCTCTAGAGGGCGGCGGGAGAAAGAGCGAGCGACCCCGCGCTGGCCCCTTCCCGCTTCGGTGACCGCAGCACTCTCCGGCCCTGCGGCCCGAGTGCACCAGGCCCTGACCCGGGAGGGGAGCGAACAGCACCATCTGTGCCCATCTCTCGCTCCCAACGCCCGCGGGGAGGCACTTCCGAGCCTCGCCCGCACTTGGGGCTACCATCCTGCTACCCAACCTCTCCTCCGGATGGGGGTATGCATGGGGCTCCGGGGTGAGTTTCCCAGCCACGCAGCGAGGGTGGACACACCTCTGTCCCGCTGCCTCTACAGGACCCCCAACGCACATGGGCACCAACTTGGGACCCCCACCTAGACCCCGCCCAGCGCGAGGGTCGCATTCAAGGCTGCGTGGCGTGGCCAATGGGACCTGCTGGAGATCGGGACTGGGGTAGGGACATCTTCGGCAGGGATGCCCCAAGAAAGTTGGGCTGGGGGCCTGTGTCTGGGAGTGGCAAGAGAACGCGGGACCTGCCTGGAGCAGGTGCTTCCAGCTGCCGCCAAGTCTCAAAGTACAGTCAATGCAAAGGCTTGCTGGCGCTTTCTCGAGAGTGGGAAAAGTGAGGGTGGCTCCAGGCAACTGCGTCCCCAGGACCCACGCAGGGCAGAGGCAGCGGTACGGAGAAAGAAATGTATATTTTAAAAAAATGGCCAAGTAATGGGGACTTCTCGCCTGGTCTGGTACCAAGGATGAGGGGCCAGAAGCGTGCTAAAGCGTCTGCCGACAGACACTCAGTGTGGCAGGGGACCAGAATCGCTTTCCAAGTGGGGCCAACATAGAATATTGCCAGGGCAAGAGAATCCAAAGGCCAGAAGGCAACTCTGAGCTGGGATGAAGACAATAGGACATAGGAGCCCCTGCGCACCAGGAGGCGCGCGGGTGCTGGAGCGGGGTGGGGTGGAGGCAAGTCCTGTAACTAAGACACCAGAGTGAGAATTCCTAGTGCAAACTCGCGACCCCTCCCTGAAGAAATAAACAAAACAAACAAAAAAAATCGGATTAAAGTACAATGCGAGGGGACGAAAAGCACAGAAAACTACAAAACCTAGGAGTTATCCTGCCTCACCCTTCCTCGAGCTCGCCTTGGCCCAAAGGCGAAGCCAAGGAGACCCTGTGACCAAGGCTCGCAGAAGCAGGCGCGGTAGACCAGCTGGTCAGGGCGCCTGGCTCCGGAGTCCGGCCGGGGCTTCATGCCTGTTCAGTTTCTTGGCCGCGCGGTGTGGCACCTCCCTTCCCGGGTGCTCAGCCCGGCCCCGCAGCGGCGCGGGGAACAAAGGGACCCGGCGCCGCACGCCCCACCCCGCTTGCAGCCCGACCCACCCGGGACCTCTGCGTACCTGAAGCAGGGCTGCCAGCAGCGGCAGCAGGGTCCGCGGCGCTCCCGCTATCCGGCACATGGAGGCGGAGAGGGGCCGAGCGAGGAGCCGGAGGCGGCGGCGGCAGCAGCAGCGGAGCACCAACAGCAGCGCGGAGACGGCTCCGGGCAGTGGCCACCCCTTCCCTTCCCCTCCCCTCCCCACCCCCTTCTCCGCTGCTCTGCGCTCCCCGCCAATGAGAGCGAGCTGGTAACAAATAGCGGGCCTCCGAGTCCGCCGGACTCGCACCAGGAGTAATAAAACAGACGGGAGATCAAGGAGCTGGGGAGGGGGCGGGGAGAAGGGCGGGCGTGCGTGCGCGCCGAGCAATGTGTGTGTGCGTGTGTGTGTGTGTGTGTGTGCACGCGTGTGCGTGTGTGCGGGCCGCAGCGCAGGCGGCTGGGCTCCGGCCGGAGTGCAGCGGCAGCCCCAGAGATGCGGTGGCCCGGGGACCGAGGCGGATGGAGGATACGGAGGTGGAAGCCGGGCGGGTGGCGCTCTCAGGAGCTCCTCCACGCGAGCTTTCGAACCCCGGCTTTTCCCTTCTCTGGGCGTCCTCTCCAGGGCCGAGCGGTGCGACAAAGCTTCCGGGGGTAGAGCGCCTCGGGGGAAGGGCGCTCGCGGCCGTGCGCGTTG
>CABHPP010145651.1:40223-53529 GCA_902168425.1 Peromyscus attwateri
GCCGCCGCCGCCCTCGCCCCCGCCTCCCTCCTCCCGAGCCTCCCGCCCGCGTCGTGGCCAATGGGAGGCCACCGAGCTGCGGCGGTAGCGGGCCGGATCCACGGCAGCCGCCCGCCCCCGCCCTGCCCAGCGCTCGGTTTTCCTTCTGCTGCAGCCCGCGGGGGTCGCCCGAGGGGTGGCTGGGGTACGCCGAGCGCCTCCCAGCAGGTGGAGGGCTGCGGGAAATAAAACTACTTGCGCAGGAACTTGCTTAGCCGCGGCCCAGCGTTAGGTCCGCGGAGGGGAATTGGTGGCGACTGAGAATCGGAGGGAGGAAAGGAAGGATCTCTCTCTCCTTGGTAGCCTAAAGCATGCGTTTTCTGTTTTGTCATTCTTTCGCGATAGGTTTATTTTTCCTGGCACTGCCAGACACAGCAAAGTAGCAACGCAAGCAGAGCCCATCCTAGCCATTGTTGTCTGAGCATCCTGCCGGCAGGGGAGCCCAGGCCAGGCTCCTCTCTGGTGTTCGCACCTCTCCAGCCCCCGTCATTGCGGATGTACTGGAATGACTCAAGTTTCTGTGTTCTTGTTTTGTTTTCTGCCCCCCCCCCCCCCCCCCCCCCCCCCGCCCGTACACGGTGGGAATTTGAGAGTGCGTGCAATTTTATTTGAAATCTCTGCTTTTATATTTTTACCGGTTCCTGCCGGTAGTCACATTTCTAGCCTAACATTTACAGGGACTTTGATACTCCTTCCTGCAGCACTCAGCAGCAATTAAAAATAAACAGAAGCTTAGTGAAAATAGGATCGGAAAGATAAAATGACTGCTGCAGAATTCACACCAGATTAAGGATTTTTGTTTCCTTTGAGACAGGAACTTGAAAGTGTGAAACTTTACAAGTTTGGGTCACAAGCATTTTGTGGAATGGTAGGGGGAAGGGAGAGAGCGCTTGATTCTTGCAAGGTAATAAAACGGCTTTTTTTTTTTTTTCCTCCAGAACCGTGGCTTTATGGAGATATTGAGGGGTGTTTGCTTTAGAGGCGAATGAAACAGCCTGTTTTATATAAGCGTTGCAATACATTTGAGATCAATTAGCTTATTTGAAGTAAATGAGTATATTCTGTCTCTATTGCACTCTCTTCAGCTTTGGGCAACTGAAATATTAACATTTGAATCTGAGTTTCAAGACACTGATCATTTAAGAATTTGACGATGAACCTGCAAAAATCAAATACTAATTTCTTTGACATAACTGATGCAGCTTTTAATAATGTACGATTGCTAGTTAGGCTTTTAAATTTTTAATATTAATTGGAAGGCTTATTCAATTTTAATTAAAACATAATATTGCAAGCCACGTTTTATGACACTAAATTTTTTCGTGGCTTTCTTCTCAAAAAATAAGAAAGGTCATGTTAATTAAATTTCAAAGATGAGATGAAGGGCTTGGGCTAATATAGTAATCAGGCCAGCCTGTTCTTTTCCTTTTTTTTTTTTTCTTCTTCTTCTAAATGTTATTGCCATAGGACTGCTAATGGGTAGTAAAGTTATCTTCACAATAGCATGTTTATGAATTCCATTTTTAGGGAGTCTCTCAGAAGACATCAGTCTGGGGGAACAGCTCCCATCTCCACACCCAATGACTAAGCTAGGCACTGGCCTTGGGACCTTCCCTGCGCTCTCTCCTCAGCTGTACCTCTTGATGTTTATTGCCACGATTAAAGTTACAGTGGACTTTAACTTGACTAATTTTTGCTTGTTGGTGTCGTTTGAGCTTTTTTTAAGATCCCCAAATCTGCTTCTGAGTCGCTGTCGTGTTGGTCTCTTTCTCTGGGAACAGCAGTTCTGTTTTATTTCATTTTTTTTTAATCGCTTGAGTAAGCACTCTAAAATCTAGTTTGCTTATCACTTCTCAGTAGTAGTAACTGGGTTGGATTCTTGTCTGACTTTAAGTTGATCACCCGATCAACTAAACCGTTTTAATTGGTTTCTGATTGCAAGAAGGACTAGCCTGGTCTAATACCGTGTTATTGAAGATTACGTGCATCCCTATGATGCTAATAAACTCATTCTAGTATCGACTGTTATAGCCACACAGCATCTCCTCTGTGACACTGTACTCAGTTTCATCCAACAGTGCATTTCTTTCTCTAAACCGGTGATGGTCCCACCCCCAGACAACTATTCCCTGATCAGAATATTGCCTGTCTAAAGGCTGGTTTTCCTTCCTTTATTTTGTTGAACTTCAAGGATACAAGAGGCTTGCCAGTGACCCAAATTAACGATTGGGCAATATTAGTTTTGCTAAGATGGAGGAAGATTAGAAAAATGATACAAGTGAAGACTGTGCT
Organism: Peromyscus attwateri; assembly: GCA_902168425.1. Lineage (NCBI taxonomy): Eukaryota > Metazoa > Chordata > Mammalia > Rodentia > Cricetidae > Peromyscus > Peromyscus attwateri. The sequence goes on from CABHPP010145651.1 coordinate 42,555, forward strand.
TATAGACCAAATCAATCTTAACTTCTATTTAATGATCTATAGCTTATTTAATACAAGAGGATGCCAAATGTGTGTGTATGCTTGTCATTGTTGACAAACTAAATCAGTGACAACTCAGTCTACAGAGGATGTAGATATCCACATGATTCATGTGCAAACACAATTTCAAAGCAAAATCACAACAAATCTTGCTTTGTGTTTTCTCAGACAGGAGACACTAAATGTGCAAATGCCTGTTTTGTTTTGTTTTGTTTTGTTTTAAAGGTTCTCGCTTTGAAAACAAATGTCAAACAGTAGTAGCCTAGTCTGTAGCTTCCTGTCCTCCATACATCCTCTGCAGACATGCCTTTAGGACAGGGCTCCCGCTGCCCAACAGAGTTCTTCCCAAACATTGAATAGAATCTTTTCCTCTCCTCCCAGGCCCCAAGGGAAACTAGGTTAACCCTGTTCCCTTACAAAGTACCCTCAGATTTTACTTTTCTTCCCAGTTACCTTCAGTCTGAATTAAAGCTGACCTTCCTTGGGTAATATCCCTTTCATGGAGTCCTTGAATGTTATATGTGAAGCTGTAGACCTGGTTTGTGCAGCCCCTCATTTTGTAGACGGGGAAATCCACGTGTAGGAGACGACTTCGTGCAGGTGAGAATTCAGAATGGCAGCCATACTATCTTACTGCCACTTTTGGCCTCTGTTTTGCCTTATTCTGGGGAGTCCCTTTAGAAAGGTCCACTATATGGGACAATCGTTTTGTTTTTCAAAATCTGTATGAAATTTGGACTAGAACTCTGCATCTCGTCCCTTGCTCCCATCTCAGCTCTCTGGCATGATCACCTTGCCTTATTTAGTGTGATTTTAGCATTTGAGGATCCATCTCTTTGATAGAACCTGGCTCCTAAGCACATACCACTTGTTCAGGCAGAGAAGTTGTGGTCTGTTCTGATACCAGAACAGAAACATGACTTTAAAAAATATGAAGCATTCTTGTTTAAGTACATTATTTACCCCTTTCAGTAGTTGCAGATGAAACTCAATTACCCACATGGAAAATATAACAAAGTAATTTGAAGTACGTATGGTCAAGTGAGCTACGAAAATCTGATGAGCAATTAAGCAGAGCAGAGTAACTTGCAAGCAACCCCTGAATTACAGTGAACTTCCTTGTGGAAAATAGAAGGCATAACACATAGACAGGACTTTACATTCAAGGACACATGACTTTGAGTATGTTTCCTAACAGCCCAAAGGCTCTTTTAGTTCCTTATTGTTTAGAAAATAATTGAAGACAGAGGATCACAGCTGGACTTCAGCATTTAACATCTGTATATTAAATATGATGGCTTCCATGCTGGATCCTGAGGGTATTTACTCAGGATCTCAGGTAATACTCTTCCCATGTCCGCAGTTCTGTCTTCAGTGTTTTTCTCTTTTGTGTTTCTTTTTAAGATTTAAAAAGAAAACTAAGACCGGAGAGATGGCTCCGTTGGTAACGCATGTGCCTCCAAATCATAGGGACTAGAGTTACACCCCTAGATTCCATTTAAGCTGTGAGGATCCGCCATCATAGCTGTGGAAAGACAGGAGACAGAAACAGGAATGTACTGGCCAAGTACTAGTCTGGCTGGCAAAACTGTCCCTATCTTCTTGAGTTCATCTGTGCCCGCTTGCAGAAGATCACCACAGCAAGACTTACTATTAACTTCCCCCACTGAATAAGGAGCGGGGAGGGTCAGAGGACTCTCACACAGATAGCCAGCTGTGGCCCCCAAACAGCTGTATGCAGCACTGGTCTAGCTGCACATGATCCAAGGGAAGGGCTGGAAGTGTCAAAGCTTGGGAGGGCCATGAGCACCCTTTACATGGACATCTGTGTAGCCATGTTATGCATCTGTGGGGACTCCGCATCCATACAAGACTTTCCAGTGTGGCTGCTTTAAAGCTCTTGACCAAAACCCCATATCCATTGCTCTGTCAGTAAGCCTAATAAACTCACTGGTTCTCTGGGGTGAACTTTGTCACTGGTACCTTAGGAGGAAGGGTGGACATTGTTTATGTCTCCCTCCAGGGAAGGAATTTTAGTAACACCATGTCTCAAACAAAAGGTAGAAAGCATGGATTATCTTCTGACCTCTACAGGTGCTTACCCCCAACACACACATGTACACCCCTACACGTGACTGCACACACACACACACACAATTTTATTTAGTTTGTCCAAGCTTTAGTGAACAACAAAATCTGTCATATAAAAAGCGATGCTGAGTAAATATTCTATGGACCAATAGAAAATTGAAACTTTGGTGACTTTATGTAAACATGCAGAAACACGAGTCTGGCCATATCAAAATGTTCTTTTGAAACAGCATCACATTCATTATCTCCGTATTGATTTATATGTTTAAAAATTAATTCATTTTAAAATTGTTGCAAGATTTGACAAGTAACAGGACAAAACCAAGACTTGTTTTGCTTAGACCCTTCCTTTTGTGAACCTGATTTTATTTATTTATTTCCTGAACCACTTCTTACGTATGTACTATCAAAGGCAAATTGCAAACATAATCCCTAGAGTTCACTTAAAGATGAGCTCTATTTAAGAAAATGGGATTCCTTTGATACCCTCCCCCCCAAAAAAAAACCCTACCTTCTGTACCACAAGCATGGGTATTTATTTATGGGGTGGTACCAGCACTCTGTTACTGTTACTTAACAGCCAGAGGGCCTCTTTCTCAAGACAAATGGAACTGGAAGAAATAAAACAAATCACTCTGAACTCTTTGGTAAGGGTTAGTTGTGCCAAACTTTTGCCCTTGTGTCCTTTTAAAGGCAAAGATCTGCCTTCGGGAGAGTTCTGAAATACAACTGTCATTGTGTAGACAGTAAAACATATTTAGTGTCTGGATTTAACACTCATTATGCCCTTTCCTCCAGTGAAGATTGACGTAGTTGGTTAAAGTATTGGTGTGGGCTCTGGAGACCAGATTTGTCTTCCCAAAGCTATAGCTGGTTGAATAATCTTAAGCGTTTCATTTAATTTCTCTGCATTTTCTTATCTACCCCATGGAAACAATGCTACCTTCCCTTAGGGAACACTGAGAGCAGTAGGAAAATGTCAGTAAAACCCATTTAGTTCTTTAGAGGGAAGGACTAGATAAGACTGCAGTATTCTTTAAGGCTGTGGATTTAACTGTAAGAGGAGTAATTCTCTCACATCTAAATTTAAGTCACACTTTAATGATGGGGTATCATCAAGCCAAGGAGTGCTTGCTAAATCATTCTCATATCCACAAATGTTTAAAATAACATATTTGCCTTTCGAACTATAAAAGCAGCTTTCACTGATAGTTGAGAAAATCCATCATTAATTTACTGTATTCATCCACGGATTATGTTTCTTCTTCCTTATATTCTAGCACAAGCATAGTAGGCATAGCCTAGGTTTAACTTTAAAATGGTAGCTCTAAAAAAAAAAAATACATAAGAAGGGAACTGATGAGATGGTTCAGCGGGCATAAAGTACTTGCTGTGTAAGCAGGAGGCCTGAATTCCTATCTCCAGCACCCAGGAAAAAGGCAGGCATGGTGACTCACACCTGTAACCCCAGCACTAAGAAACAGAAACTGGAGGAACCTGGAGGAAGGGGGCTTTCTGGCCAGTCAGTCTAGCTCAAATCAGTGAGATTCAGGTTAAGTGAGAAACCGTGTCTCAAACAAATAAGGTGGATGGAGATTGTGCAGAAGGACATGAAAGAGACCAAGTGTGTGTGGAGGGAGAACAGACTTAGCAGAGGGATGGGGCAGGGGGAGGATAGGAGAACCATAAAACACACTTTGTTTAAAAAAAATGTCATGCCGGGCAGTGGTGGCATATGCCTTTAATCCCAGCACTCGGGAGGCAGAGCCAGGCGGATCTCTGTGAGTTCGAGGCCAGCCTGGTCTACAGAGTGAGTTCCAGGACAGGCACCAACACTACACAGAGAAACCCTGTCTCAAAAAACCAAAAAAAAAAAAAAACCCCCAAAAAAAGTCATAATGGTGTTTAACATGTATGCTGGTTAAAAAAAAAAATGTAAGTTGGAAAAGTAATTGAAAACGACACCCAGGACACCCAGTGTCAGCCACTCTCCTCCACATGCTTCTACATGGTCTAGCACTGTCTCTGGCTCTCTGGCTCTGGCTCTCTCTCTCTCAACAATTTTCCCCTTAATCACAGAATAGAATGTATGCCATGTGATCCATTCTTTATATAGCAGCTCAGAAGTGTTGAGTGATTATCACAGAGAAGCATCATTTTTGGGAGCTCTGTTATTGTTTTTTTTTTCTTTTTTCACAAACATGTTTGCACGAAATGGGAATATTCTCATTTTTAAACTTGTTTTGACAGCCAATAATAAACATGTTTGCGTTGAAAGTTAATTTATTAAAGCTAGATGAAATGTAAATCTTTTTAGAGAATCCTGAAAATAGGCAAGGACTCAGCTTATAGAAAGAGGCTTTTGAAGTGTCAGGTCATTAATGCCTTTCATCAGGGAGTGAAAGGGAGGGGCAGAGTCAAGGGCACGTGGGTACAACTGCCCAGCAAGGACAAAAGTCCTTGAGGATGCTCTCCAAAGCAGAAAGGGCTCATGAAGCCTGTGGCCAAACCTCAGGGTGCTGATGAACTCCTTATCTTAGAGACTGCTCAAAAAATATTTGACCAGTTTTCAGAGTGAGTCACAAAGGAAACTAGGACTTGGAATTTGGACAGCAGCATGGGGCAGCCTTTCATAACTGATAAAAAGCCTACAGTACAGGGCCACTGATACGCAATCCCGGTATTTCAGTCTGTCCTTTCCCGGAATTTGCATGTTGCTTGATAAGGGCAAGTCACAAACAGAAAGGGAGTTTCTCACTAGATGCCTGCTGCTATGCATTGAGTGTGCTACTCTCTGATCCAAAACTAAGACTTAAGCAAGTCTTAGCTACCTACTCAAGCTCCCAGCATCCTCCCGCTGACCTGTCAGCAGGATGCGGTCACATCTTGTCCTGCAGCTGTTTTGTCGCTCAGAAGTGGACACGAATGCATTAATGAAAGCAGATACAAGTCGGATTCCTAATAGTTCTCTCTCTCTCTTTTGAATCCCCTTTCTTCTGTAGGTATTTCTAGATTATTGATGGTTAATTTTCTTATCTCTCTCCTCCCACCATTGACCTTCTCTTCCACAATACTCTTCTGAAGATTCTTCCCACTCACGCTTCCCAGCTTTTTGTTGCAGATGTGTGAATGGTCTCTATTTCCAAGAATCTCTGGTGGCTCACTTATGATTTCCTTTATTGAAATTGCTCTTGTATTATTAATGTAAGAGCTTCTTGAGTCTTCATATTACTCAAAGGAGTTTTTTGCTCTGTTTTGTTTTCCTGCCTCCTGCTTTACCTTAGCATCTTCTATGATGCTCTCCTCACACTGTTTGTAGTATTTTTGTGTTCAAGGCATTCTTGGGACTGGAGAGATGGCTCAGCAATTTAGAGCATTGGGTGTTCTTCCAGAGGACCCACACTCAATTCCCGGCACCCAAATGACAGCTTGTAACTATCTGTAATTTCAGTTCCATGGCATCTGGTGCCCTCTTCTGACCTATGTGGATACCAGGTATCTACATGGTGAACAAACACACACGTAGGCAAACACTCAAACACATAAAGTAAAAATAAAGACATTTCTTCTAAGTGGTAGGCAGGATTTCACTTAGTACCCCACCTTTCAGTACGATACTACCTGCCTCTGCTTATTGGAATAATGAATCCAGAGCCTACAACCAGAGATTTCTCCAGTTTCCTGCTCCCAGAGTTTTCTTGACATTTCTCATTCTCCTGGGGAAGAAGCTACCAGTCTGCACCTCATGCTCCCTGGATCTGTGTTCCTGGGGCTAGCTAGCTCTGTACTGCCAAGTACAAGAAGTTTCTCAATTCAGACTCAAGCCCCTTTGATATAAAACATATAGTGTCATCACCACAGATGACCTTTTCTCCATATCATTTTTTTAGTCCCTCCAGTTTTCATCTTTTGAAAAAGAATTAATGCATTTTATAATTATATATTTCATATTATATATATATAACATAATAATTATGAAAACCATTTTCAAAGTACTAGATATGTTGAAGCAGTCCAAGGAGGTACATTCACCTTAATGAGTTCCACTTGAGTTTGTTCTAACGAAATCAGTCCTCAATAAAGTACTTGTCTGCATAACATGAAGAGATTTGTGTTTCTGGAAGACAGTAAGAAATGAAAACTCAGAATAGTAGTAGTCCAAACCTAAAATCCTCAGTACAAGGGAAAGAAATACTTAGTGATTAAAGTATTGGGTGTGATGATCTTCCTATCTCTGTTGTTATGTTAGACTGTGTATGTTTGTATGTCCTAGGAATTATTTACTGGGGGACCTATTGTGTGTCTTATTCAGGGGATCCTATTCACCCCAGATGAGACAATGTCAGGCCAAAAATAGCATTCATCTTTCCAATGAGTTTTATTGGGACTGCTTACAGGAGGACCATGAGGGAAGGCTGACTTGTAAGAGCTGGGAAGATTTGGGCAGCTGCATCACAAAGGTGGCCCTAGGTTACCTGTGAGATGTCTCCCCAAAGCAGCATCATTACAATTGCATGTGCAACTTTCAGGTAGCTCCTCCTGTGAAGATTCACCTGTTCCTGGAGAGCTGTTGACTGTTTATAGGAGAGCTAGAAAGGGTCTCCCTAAGGCTTGTGAGATCATGAGCCCCATAAGTAAGTGTCCCTTCTCCACAGGAAGTGTTTCAGCTGAGAAGAAACTACAATGCAACAAGGATCTATATGAATAATATGCATCAGTAGGTGTTTTTACTATCCGTTGTCCCAAATATCACTTATTTCTGTTAACTCTTGATATTAAGGATTGTAATTAAATAATTATTTGTTCTTCATTTTAATGCTATAAATCTTCTATTTTTTCATTCAAGCATTGTGAAGTTGAATTTTATCATCTTGTTATCCTCATGGCATCACTTCCTTTATCACATGATGACTCCACGCTTAGAGTTAAGATGCTGAGACCCATTTTATAAACCCAGACGAATCAGTCAATGTTTCAATAGACATTGGATTTCAAACAGTTAAAGATGTGTCTCATGGACGTCCTATTTTGCCCTACAGTGGTGTCCTGGCTACTGACAAGTAGTTTATAGGAGAGAAAAGAAAATTTTAACTTCTATTAAAAAATACATTTCCTTAAGAAGAGGTTCTTCCAGTTTCTGTTTGTTTTAGTTTGCTTGTTTGTTTGCTTTTTACCATTTATGTCCAAACTGAAACACTTAGCTGAGATTGAGAACCAACTGTGAGATCCACATCATACTTGTTTCTTTTACCCTTAGCTAGCTAGAAGACAGGCAGGCCTTGGAGCAGCTGTGAGGATTGTGGGGAAGGAAGCCTGGTACCAGCGAGAGAGCAAGAGCCTGATGGCTTCAGCAGGAGATAAACTCGATGTGCCTGAAAGGAGTGAAGAAACAGTGAGTTCTGATGGAAGAAAAAGCATCCTCAGACCGAGTGAGGAAGAAACCTCCCAGGTTGGTCACCCCAACCTAAGCTATCTAACCCAAGCCTTAGGCAGAAGTCTTAAAGGTGGAACGCACTATATTTGTTTCAAAATCAATACGGTCACCTATGGATCGCACACCTGCAGGATCTCCCTTAGCACCCTGAGGTCTGCTGCTGATACTCCCGACAGCAGCTGCTGCTGTCAGTACACCAGAACTAGATTATCAACACAGGGAAAGTTACACAAATCAGATTTTAATAATCTTCATTGTAAATTAAAACAACATGGTCACCCTAAATGTTTAAATAACCAATAGCATAGTTATTATTTTCCCACAAATAAATTAACTCTGTGGCACTGGAGGGATTCAGTCAAAGGTCATGCACATGCTAGACTGCCACTCTACCGTTCCATCACATCTCCAGACCTGGATCAACCTATTGTATTGACACAAGGTCTCACTGCCCAGGCTGGCCTAGAACTCCCACCACAGAATGGGCTGGTTTTGAAACTATAATCCTGCTTCCATCACTGAGACTGCAGATGAGTACCCCCAGGCCCTGGCAAATTCTTACTTTTTCTTTCAGAATCTTGAACATGAAAATGACATGTTCTATCCAGTTACTATTGTTATTCGTCTTTTGCTTTCATTTTGAAATACCGGGATTTGGTACCATTCTGCACCAATACATATTTTCCTGTCTCTTAACCTGAGCTGGGATCATACTCAGGCTTTGTGATGGAAGTAATAAAGAATGTTTCCATTTATGCTGAGTCACATTACAGTATCTTAAAAAACAAGCAAGAAAACTGTAAGGAGGGAGTGCATGACAGGAAGGAAGAAAAAGCTAGCTCTGTTCACTGATGCCTTCTCTAAGAAAGCTTCGCTTCACCGTCAGCCTCTTGGGAGGGATGGAGTGCTGCTCTTCGGTGCAGCCATCAGGAGGTGCTCAGAGTTTGGGACAAACTCTTCAAACCGTCACGGCTCCTTGTGGTCTAGTTTTTATGTCTTGTAAGGGTTTGTTTTTAATTTTAGAAATTTCATTTCACTTGAATTTACCACTTGTAAAAATTGAGAAGCTGACAGCTCTGAGAAGCGAAGCTATCCAATTAGTCCAAAAACACCCAAATGTTTCTGTGGCATCTATCATCACAGAATACCAAAAGGCCCTCTGAAAAACATATCGGGTTAAGAGAAAAACATGTACTCAGGAAGGGAAAGCTTCCTGGATATTCTGCGCCAGAGACAAAGAATTGGTATTAACTGGGGTGAAGCAGGGGTCTTCAGAGAGTGCCCCAAGGGTTGTATCCAATCTTGTTAAATAGAAGGGCTTGTTTATGTTTTGAATATGCCTACAGGGTATACGCATCTTTCACCTGGCAGGTTCACAACTATGTATTATAGACACATTCAGACTGGTAATTATTCTTTCTCTTCCCACCGTATTTTGTTTGGCTAGAAACTAATGTTTAGCTCAATGTGAATACACAGTGAAGAAAGGCAGCTAGGGGACACTAGACCCTGTCTGTCCTTGATTGGTTTCTATTGGTTCCTACAGCCACATTTGGGGCAAATAAAGGACTTTAGGTTGCTTATGTATATGAGAAACTGGAGGTTATGGATTTCAAACGAATGCTACAATCATGAAATACTGTATTTTAATTAGTTAACTGACATAATGATCTCTTCAATAACATTGTGTCAATTGTCAAGTTTAAAGTGACAAAGAAAGACATAGATTAAAAAAGGAGTTTTATTCCATACTTAAAGAAACATATGCATAACATTTTAATGTTGTACAACTGAGAAAAATAGGAAAATACATATTTTTTAATTGTGATTGCTTAAGGTACATTCCTAGAAAATGGGAACATATCTTATTTTGACATCTTTTGCATCCAGCTCTTAGTAAACCTGAAGTCCTAGGCCTGGACAAATGCAGCATTAAGCCTGTACTGAGCAGTGGAGAGGGTGACACCTACTGGTTAGCTGGGAAATCGCATCCTAGATCCATAAGACAGTGAACGGTCCAGTTACCTATCTGAAATTCAAATATATGCTAATAAGGTTAACACAATCTTACTGAAAAAGTCGTTTTGGAGCATGCCCATCAGTAGAAAAGCTAATGTGTATTATTTTTAAACATATTCCCGTAAGTGTCTTAAAGTAAGGAAGGTTTCATTCTTGCAGGGCCACTATAAACTGCAGATTTTTAGAGGAAATGATGAGAAAGTGAAAATTAAGTCAACTGTATAACACCATCATTTATTAATATCACAATGTGCAAAGGTTATCAATGAATAATTCTAATCTTACCCAGCGATTTGCAGTGTTGTCATATCTTAGGGTCTATTTTAGGTTGTCTTTTCCTATCCATTGATAAGTTGTATTTTTTTTTTTGTATTTGGTATTTATTTATTATAGCTTTGCAACACACTTGTTAGATGCAAAAACATTTATTATTATTATTATTATTATTATTTTTATTATTATTATTATTATTATTCAGAAGTTCTCTGTTATTCTTTCCTGATTCTTTTTCCAAAAAAAAATATTTACTATTGTTTTGTTAAGGCACCTCATATCACATTGGGTTTTTATTTGAATCACCATTAAACAAAAAAATTTAATATGATAAAAATTGAAATGTATAAAATATTATTTGAGCCGGGCGTTGGTGGCGCACGCCTTTAATCCCAGCACTCGGGAGGCAGAGGCAGGCGGATCTCTGTGAGTTCGAGGCCAGCCTGGGCTACCAAGTGAGCTCCAGGAAAGGCGCAAAGCTACACAGAGAAACTCTGTCTCGAAAAACCAAAAAAAAAAAATATTATTTGACCTATAATTTCTTTAGATATCTCAAACATAGTTGGAATTTTATTGATAAGTCAAGGTATATCAGGGATGTTTATATGGAGATTGTTACCTGAGACTTTACATTTTTGATACAATAAAAATAAAATAATTCTTTATATGACTATACTTCCACATTTGAGATTACCTGTATATAGGTATACCAATGTTTTTGTGACTTTGTGCTAGTAATAAATAGAATAATTGTTGTACGTTTCCCATAGAGTAATGTTTTTCATTTCCTTTAGATGCAATTTGCAGTTGAACTAAATGGGTAGTGTGCCTCGGCTCTTCATTTTTATCTTAGTTCTGAGGTCACTGGGTGAAACATAATCATGTTTCATATAATTACTACATTTTTCAGATTTAATGGTAGCCGCCTCTGGATTTTACCATTTGAAATATATAATTATGACAGTTTTCAAAAAAGTTTATTAATTTTGGGGAATTTCATTGAATACATTATTCATATTAATCTCCCTTCCCCAGCTCCTTTCCATTCCTCCCTCACCTCTCTGTTCACTAACTTTATGTATGCACGCTCTGTCTCAGTTCGCTCTCCCTTCCCTCCCC
>CABHPP010145652.1:0-16549 GCA_902168425.1 Peromyscus attwateri
TGAAGGAAGGCCTCACTGAGTCTGGGCGAACCTCCTCCCAGACCTGATCTGAATTCTGAATCAGAGCTGATCTAATACATTTACTGTTCATGGCTGTGTGGCTATCAGCCAGGTCAGGAACCACAAAACTGTCACCAGGTGCTGGGGTTCAACATGCTCATCTGCCTCTGATGAAAGGCAAAAGGAAAGTCACTATCACTCCCCCTCCTGCCCCAAGATGGTGCTCGGGGGGCCATGAGCGGCTCTATTGCCCTTGCACAACTTACCTGCCTTTCAACAGGGCAAAGGGTGGTTTGCCTTGGTAATAAATTCTGAAATCTAATTTCGTCTTCTGGCATCCATGGCTGAGCGCATCTTCCTTTCCCATGGGCACCTCCACAAATCACTCAGGAATACCTTGTGCTGAGTAAGAGAAAATGATGAAGCACCTGAAGGGGCATCACTCTGCAGCCTTGAGGCAATCCCTGGGATATACTGACACATGCCAACACCATCTGCAAGACCCCACTTGTTAAGACTCCACACACTATTAAAAAAACTACCAAAAAGTGCCACACCCATCCATTTTGAAAGGTCAGTGAGCCAAGGGTATCTTTCTCAAGCCCCTTTGAGAAGAATCCCCATGGGTATCTTAGAAAAGCTAAGGATTCCTCCTGTCCAGCATCCATCCTGAAGAGCATGCTTGAGGATTCTTGCCTCTACATAAAGCTGAGCCTGACCACAGAAGTCCAAGAGCAAAGGCAGCTAGCTCAGTGGAAACACTCCTAAATACTGGGAGATGCAGACTGGACCTCAGGGAAGTCCCCAGTTCCAGACACTGTTTCTTACATGGCAGAGAAGTTGGAGGTAGGAAATGGAAACCACAGGTGGTACTGGCCTATAATCCCAGCTATGCTGGAGGCTGAGACAGGAGAATCACAAGTTTATGGCCCAGTAGAGCTATAAAGCAAGCACAAGGTTAGCATGAGCAATTCGGGGAGACCCTGTCTCAAAATGAAAAGTTAGGAGAAAGTCTAAGTTTATAATGCTGTAGGAGAGCACTTGCGCAGCCTGTGTGAGGCCTTGGGTTCAGAGGTTAGAGGACACCTTGTGGATATGGGGATCAAGCTCAGCTTGCTGGCTTGGCAAAAGCGCCTTTCTGGGAGCCATCTCACTAGCCCACACACTCTGTTTTCAAGTGTGTCCTGGCATATTCAGAGGCCTTCATGTCCTGGAGATTGCTGGGTTTCTCTTCTCCTGCTCCAGTGTGAAGGAGGAACCTGTGTATACCACATGCTCTGGCCCATCCGGGTCACTTCCCATTCCTAAATTTAGTGGTTGAAACATAGACATGAAGGGACTAAGTTTTCCTCTCACTGTGTTTTCTGTCCCCGGCCTTCTTATCAATCTGAGCATTCTCCATTCTGCTTGTGAAGTCTGGTGCAGCGGTTGACAGCCTGAGAGATGGATTCCAGATGAACTTCCAACCCCTAAACTACACAGGGCAAGAAGTTGGTTCCACACCTCAAAGCTCTTTTGACCACTGTCTGGTTTTCTGTGGTCCAGAAATAGAGACACTGCAGAATAGATTTTGTTCTTCGTAAAGGAATTTGCCAACAAAGCCCTGCTGTCCTGTGCTCAAAGCAAAGGCAATACCTTATGTATGACACACACTCATGGTAGATCTAGCCACTGCACAGCCAGCAAACACTGGATCACAAAGCAGCTCTTTCAAGGCACTTGGACTGGTTTCCCCAAGCCAGAAACCTGCCAGAGGCCATTTTTAAACCTGAATACTGTGAGTCCTAGCCACTGTGTGTGTGTATGTGTATATTGTGTTAAGCGTGTGTGTATGTGATAGGCACACACGAGTGTGAGAGGTGTGTGTGTGTGTGTGTGTGTGTGTGTGTGTGTGTTACAGTTTTGATCCAGAAGAGAACATCCCGTGTCCTGACCCACCTTAATCTCTTGAGACAGGTGGATCTACTTCAATCAAAGCTGGCTAGCAAGCCCCAGAAGCATTCCCTGTCTCTGCCCCACACAGTACTGTGGTTACAGGTACCACAGAGCCATGCCTAGCTTTTTACCTAAGAGCCAGGATCCAAGCTCAGGTCTTCAAACAGCAAAGCAAGGGCTGTTACCTGCTGCATCTCTCTCTAGCCCCTAGACTTAATCTTTTAGTGTTTTTGTTCTTGATTCAGAGTCTCATATACCCCAGGCTGACCTTGAACTCACTATGTAGGCAAGGATGACCTTCAACTTCTGATCTTTCTGCCTCCACCTCCCAAATGTGGAGTTTACAAGTATGTGCCACCACACTCAGTTTATGTAGTTTTAGGGATCAAACGCAGAGCTTTATGTATGCTAGACAAGTCTACCAACTGAGCTGCACCCCTAACCTTAAATTACTTTTTTAGTTGCATTTAAGCACATAGACAATTTAAGAGAAAGGTACAGATGCTGCCCACATACTTCCTGACCCCGCCAGGCACAACCTCCCCCACATCAACATGGCCGTCACAGTGGTTCTTTTACGAATGCTGGACCTGCCAAAGCCCGTTGTTTGTATTAGAGCTCACCCTTAGTGCTGCACATCTCAGGGTTGAAACAAATGTGTGATGGTATCTGCCGAGCTCTGCAGTGCCCACGCCCTTCTCACACCGGGAACCACCCCTCTCGGCACTGCTTCTCGTTGCCACCATAAGCCTAGCGTTTGTTAGCCACAAACTCTGCCTTCACCCTGGCTCTGATGTCCTGTCCCGATTAAGACTTCCTAATGTTTCTTTTAAACTGAATTTCTTCAGTTGGTAGCAAAGATAAAAACCATATAATGCCTTACTCTGGGCTTAAATTATGTGGTCTAATTGTAGAAAATCTCTGAACTTTGAGAATCACCGATTTTTTCAGTGTGCTGCTTAGACTACAGGAAATGAACAGGACAAACACAAGCTCAACACTGGACAGCTGGTAACTGTTTCGTGGCTCAGACCTTGCTTAGCCGCTCTTATGTATCTCGAAAAATCCCCAGTCTTTTGGAGGGCCTCTCTGTAGCTCACGGTGACACTGGGCTCATCAGGGCAGTAGGTTTTAGAGCTGAACCCAACCTGTTCTGATGGGTTCCTAGCACAGTGTCAAAGCTCTGCTCAGCCTCTCACTGCAGTTCCCACTCCACCTTCCCAGCCCTGAGCTTCCACCACACTCCTGGCCCTTTTCTCTCTTTTTCTGGAACCTGCAGTTTCCTAGCTAGCACATATGTTTTCAAGCCGAGCAAAGGCCATGTTTAAAACCCAGCAAGAGCCTTCTCTGTGTGACACTGAAGCAGCTTGATCATTTCCACATGAAATTACTTGCTTCTTGGCAGGGCTAAATGGCAAACTCAATTAGTAAATCCTGAAATTTAATTTCCACTCCGACATTCATTGTCGAGCTCTGACTTCCTGACCACAGAGAGGTTCTTCTCCATACTTAACCCACTGTGTTAGGCAGATCTCCTGCTGCACTCTTCCTTGACTCCTCCTCCTTCCATAAGCACAACATGCTAGACAAAACACCCCCATCACGTAATCTCAAACCCATGTCGAGTCCTGGTTCATTCTGGACAGGCAAGCCAGATCCCGTGTAGGGAGCAAGCTGAGTGTGTACAGGGAATGTCATCAGGACTCTGGCAAAGAGGAGAAAAGCAGGTCTGAGTCCCATGGATTGAGTGCTTTGGATAACATTAACCTCATAGTGAGCCTATACACGACTCTCACACCATATCAAGACAGAGCACAGTAGCAGACATGGTAGGGCCTCTCCTGGCCATTTGTATCTTGGGGTCCATTGACCTGAATATTCCAGAATTTCTAGTGCCCATGATTGTGTAGCTAGAGCTGCTTCCCATCGCCTGTGGTTGGACATACACCAAGAGGTTGTAGGTTGATTCAAGTGATCTTAAAGACTGGCTCAAAAACACAGCCATAGCAGGTGAGCAGCAGGGTGGAATGGGCAGGGTGCTGCTATATTTTTTTTCTGCTTTATATTTTTTTCTAGAAAGGAATTATATCCAGCAAGTCAACTGCATTGAATATGTATAAGCAGAGTGTTATAGGTGAGAACTATAAGAATTTATGAGAACATTAGAGAAAATAAAAATGTGAACATGGGAACTCCATGTCTGTATGTTAGGATTTCTTAAAATTTAGAAACAATTACTATGACTGATTCTCAAATGACAGCTTCTATCACTAAGATATCCATTATTATGTGAAAAAAATTGTAAGACTTCTGGCATTGCCAGTTCAAATTTTATTCATATTTGTGCCTCCCTAAAAGCACCTCAGGATGCCCTCAGTATTTTGAAAGAGAAAAAAAGAGTCTACTTTTGAAATATACACATAGCTCGGTCTTTTACTAATTTCACTTGCTGCATGCCTAATAGGGTTAGCTTTACTTCAAGTTTTTATTCTTACTACCTAGATAATTTTTATTCAACTGCTTTAAACATACTAAGCAATCTTGACTCTAACAGTAATAATGTCTTTGTCACTGGTTCTGTGAATTCCAATGATTGGTCCTAGGCTGTTCCTCCCCTTCCTTTAGGAATGGTACCTTCCAGTCTCTCCATGTGCATGAAAAGTGACAAGCATGGGTCCCCATATTTCTACTTACTGGGCCACCCTAAAGACACGGTTTGTAAACCTGCATGAATATTATCTTTCTCTAATGATCCTTGGTTTGCTGATGTTTTTAACTGATGTATAATGCATTATTTCACAGTAGCTTGTCTAATTGCTGCTAGAATTCTGGAGAACATTTGTAATTGAGACCTTGTAAGTAATAAGGCTACAGTTAAGGGTTCATGAGAATCTGAGATGCATCGCATTCTATGGGGACCAGTCTAGTGTGCCCATTATAGGAAGAAATGCATGCGGGGATATCAAAAGAGCCTGTGCTAGCTGAGTTCTGCTCCACAGATGCTTGGGCCTCCTGGATATTATTTAGTTCTTCTTAAGCCAAACACACAAATGCAACCCTTTCTACATTAGAAAGAGCTGCTGTTAGCAGACCCTTTGACCCTGAGGACTCTAGGCTCCACCTAGCATCATGGGTATTTCCCAGCCTGATTTGTGACAGTTAGGACTATCCAGATCTTCAGATCTTCCTTCCTCCATACTCTGTGATGTGCCATGTTTAATGGGAAATATTTTTCTTAAAAAACCTACTTGTGATTATTTATGAAACAGTCATGAGATTACATTCAGACAGTATTCCAGTTTCTAAATGAATTTTCTCAGGTCTAACATTTTGTGAAAATTCTTAAGGAAAGAAAAAGTATGCTCCACAGAAATAAACAAGATGTAGGCGGCAGCTTTGTAACTATGGCCCAGGCACCAAATGCTTTCCTAGAGCAGTCCACATTCCCACTGGAAGTCCTGCAGGGCTGTGGCTACTGCCTCGCTGTAATTGGACTGGGACTTGAAAATGTCAGTTGGACTTGTTAGCAGCAACTAAAGCTCACACTCACTCTCCACAGTTGGCCATGTAAGTGTGACCCACACTGAATTATGTCTCAATGCCGGTTTGACCCAGTTCACGCAGATGCAGGCATGGCTAAGCATCTCACCACCGTATTCTTTTAAGCTAGTTCTCTGACTTTTTTCTGAAACATACTTCCCAATTCTTAATGATCTTGCTAATTATCATCCAGGAATAATTTAGATTTAACACAGAAGATGATATTATTCACGAATTACATAATTGGCCTACTAATGATAGAAATATCTACATGTATACTCTATCTCAATCATTCCTTGAAGATGTCTACCCAAAACAAAAAGGTTTTAAATGTATCACCACCTCTGTGAAGTGTCTGCTTTACATGGATTACTTACTGATCAGGGGAAATCAAAATTAGGGCATAAAGCAGGAAAATGCAGCGTACTAGGGCCATGAAGTTATCAATGGAGACACCTAGCCCAATGACCAGAGGCTAAGTCTCTGTTATGACAAAAGAAAGCCATTTTTCCATACAAGTTATTCAATATAACCCATGGGAATGAGGGGCCTATGCCAACTCTCTCAAGACACTAAGAGAAAGGGGGCTGGGGAGACACAGAGACTGAATGTTTGCCCTGCATTCAAGCCGTGATTGGGGAGGGGACCTCTCTGTGGTCTCCGTTTGACTCCACAGCTCTATGAAGTCCCTCCTATGTCCAGGCATCTCACTTGTTATCATGAATACGGAGATAACTAAGAGAATGGCAGTCACAACTGGTGGGGGAGAACGAGGGAAGACCGGGGAGTGAAGCAAGTGTATTCTTAGCAGAGGATGATAAGAACTCCAAGTGGGCAGCCTGCTAAAGCTGCCTAGAAGAGTTCCAGAACATTCCACCTGAGATGGGACATCTTACTGGAGCCTTTAGCAATAAGTGCAGTTCTGCCTGAGTAGACAAGATGTCAGGCTGTATTAAAGGGAGAAGAAGCAGCTAATACAACATCAGGGAAATGTATTCATGGGCTAAAGGGGGTGGAGACAATGAAGGAGCAGCTCTAATTAAAAGGCCTTCCAGGGCTGGGCAGTCGTGCTGATGGAGTGTGTGTGTATTCTTAGCAAGGCCTCAGTTCAATTACCAGTTCAAAATAAAATGTATACAAAGGATTTCACAGCTTATATGGAAGGATAAAGATACCTCAGCATGCCGGGTGGCGCATGCCTTTAGACCCAGCACTCGGAAGGCAGAGACAGGCAGATCTCTGTGAGTTCAAGGCCAGCCTGGTCTACAGAGCGAGTTCCAGGACAGGCACCAAAACTACACAGAGAAACCCTGTCTCAAAAAACAAAAACAAAACAAAACAAGACACCTCATCACTATTTAAGATGGATTTTATTTTGGAAATGGAAGCAGTTAAAATGCTATAGCAAAAGCTGAGGCAAAAGCAAATAATGTGAGGTCCAGAATCAGGGATCTAGTGGTATGGAAACAGCATGTTGAGCCTGGACTTGGTAGATGGTTTAGTACTTCACTGATTGGAAGCAGGAAAAGCAGATGAGCAGCAGATGTGAGGAGAGGCCTGGAGGGCAGCTAACAGGTCTGTTCAGGACGGTGTGTCAGGTGTCTAAAAACACGTGCAGCAGGCAATCCTGAAACAGGGTGCTGAGTACAGCATCGGGAAGGGGGGCCTGGGAGTACGGGAGTCTTGGAAAAACAGAGAGGCCCAGGACTGGGGCTGGGCTCCCCCAGAGAGGTGCATTATGGACATAGAGTCTACACAGCACAGCCATGGCAAGTAGAAGCTGGTAGTGATTGGGGGATGGGAGTGGTACTGAGCAAGGCCAGTTCGTCCACCACACAATCGGCACATTGCACAGGCAAGTACTTTAAAACCAGGTTAATTTCCAAGTCAGCCAAGCATGGAGGGAGGCAGCCAAGTCTCATGTGTGCCTCCCCAAGGATAAGTTTTGGGGGCATTGATAGGATAAGAAAGCAAGGTGATGTAAGTCATAGAGAAAGGTGATTGGAGGTGACGTCGTCTATACATGCATGCTTAATCTTCACGACTCTTCATGTAATACACATTTAGAAAATGGTGGCCTTAGCATGGTCTAAGGGTTTTCAGACTTCTAATGCCAAGTGGTCACCACAGGACATTTGCCCTAGACCCAAGTGCAGAGTTGGTGGGTTTGACCAAACTGACCTCAAATGCTGAAAACTAATATAGGTGATCGTTACAATCAAAACCCAAGACAGGCCTGTAACCCAAGCTACTTAAGAGGCCAAGGCCAGATAATCACAAGTTCAAGGTTTGCCTGGGCTATCTACAGAGTGAGTTCAAGTCCAGCCTGGGAAATTTAGGGAGATCCTATCTCAAAAGGTAAAAGGGCTGAGGATATAGCTTAGTGGTAAAGCACATGCCTAGTGTTGTGAGGGTCTGTTTTAATTCTCCAGTGATGAAAAAAGGAAACAAGAAAAGAGAAGAAAAATGAGGAGGAGTTGTGGACAGTCAAGCTGTGGGGACTCAGTTGTGTAAGCTTCCTAATGTGAAGTCTTGAAAGTCAGCAAAGGCAAGTGACTAAGGCAAGTGAAAGGGCAGTGTTCGATTCCCCAGGCTTTCAGTAGAGGCAGGAAAGCGACGTTGAAGACAGGAGAGGGGGACATTCTTAGGGGCTGCTGAGAGAGTTGCCTACAAGATTCTAGATGAAAAACTAATTGTTCTCAAAGTGCAGAGAACAAGGGACTAAGGAGTGCTGGGCCACAAACGGGACGTCTACATCACACCCCTCCCCAAGACTCAGGGACTGGCACATAACAGAGGGCGGGGACAGTAAAACCCAAATGGAAGACTGGAGTGAACCAGTGTCTTCTGGATATGACAGGGTCACTGGACTCCTGAACTCATTGTAGCTGTGGTTGCCTGCACAATATCCCACGAATCAACATTCCACCATGGAATGGAAGGGACTTGTGAGCCCCCACCCTACCTGAGGGGCTGTAGGACAGCTGATGGCTTCTGGGGAGTGGGAGGACAGTGTTCTCTAAGGCTGTGGCCACTGACAGGTTGACCACACTCCAATAGATTGTCCTACGCCTATACGGACAGCACAAACTGGAGATGATGGCTTTCCTTCAACTTTTGAAAGGAAAGAGGAGATGAAGCTGGAGGCAGAGGGATGTAGGGGCAGATATGGGAGTAGTTAAGGGGAAGAATTGGGATGAGTATGATCAAACTACATTGTATTAATCAAAGAATTAATAAAAAATTTAAGTAGAACTCTCTACTGAAAAAAATGCTACTATTAAATTTGTTTTCTTAAAACACAGCAGTATTGCCGAGCAGTGGTGGCACACACCTTTAATCCCTGCACTCGGGTTGCAGAGGCAGGTGGATCTCTTATGCGTTTGAGGCCAGCCTGGTCTACAGAGTTAGTTCTAGGACAGCCAGAGCTGTTATACAGAGAAGCTCTGTCTCGAAAAACCCAAAAACAATTTTTTTTAAAAGGCAGCATTCCAATGCTGGTAATAAAGGGAAATATTATTTTATGTGGCTGTTCCACCATGACACAGGCTGAAAGAGGACCAGAAAATGAGGATTGGGCACATTCGGGGATTAGAACCACACATTGCTGCCTGGGTGAGGTCAGAGCCAAGCACACAACTCAAAATAAATGCTTGCTACTGTGAAGACTGGGAGACAGCATGCCCTCACTCCCTGGACCTCACCATAGGCCATTCCTACATCCTGAGCCCATGGGAACCTGCTTGTGTGACATGCTCCTTGAGTAACCAGGTTCCTGCTGCTCCAGTCATGAAAAGAAGGTCCTGGTTTTCTGCCTTGTCTGTCAGAGTGCAGAAGTGAGGGAACATCTCATTTCTCTCATAAAGAAACACTCTCTTTGAGGAATATATAGGAAGAACACTTAATCATACCCCCCATTGAAACTGCACACTGTATTACTTCTCTGGTCAGTGTTCTGAAAAGAAGTTTATTTTCTCTAATCTCTCTTTCCTGGTAGTAAGCTGCATTTAAAATCTAAATCTGTTAGAGACATTTCAGGAGTGGGAGAGTCTCCTTCAAGACCACCAATCTTGCCATGGTAATTGATTCCAATCTTCAGCCCCTGGGCCTCTCTGTAAGAGTTAACATTACAGGTCAGTGGAACCTCTGATTGCTCCTCCAGGCTCTCCAGCTATCTTTGCATTTGTCACACACACACACACACACACACACACACTCACACTCACACTCACTATCCTCTCCTGCCGTGTGCACAGATGACTCTGCTGCTGGTTTTCTTGTCTCTTTCATCATACCAAAGCCCTTCCATGAGACTTCCTAGTGTCTGCTAGATAGCTCCTTGTATTCAAAATTGTTTCATGACCTTGCCTCCTAAATACCATACATGTGGGACCATCAGTCTTCCCAGCTGCCCCTGAGTCTCAGCTGCACTAAAACACACTGTCCTCCATATCCCCACCCCATGGTTAGACTATGCTGATCTCTGGGCTTAGAAAACCCTCACCCTAAAGCTTATCCTCCTCCTTCCTTGAAGACCCGAGCTAACGGCTGCCCCCCCTCAAGTCTACCGAGCAGAAGTGGTCTGTGTCTGGGGCTCCAGTTAACCTCTCCCCTCTTCTCTCCTGTTCCTCAGCATAATCGTCACTCTTCCACTTTAGGGGATTCAGATTGCTTGAGGATAGGACGTTGTATAGTTGCTGTTGCTTGTAGCCTGGGTTCTTAGTGAAGAGCTTTGAAGGCTGAGATTAACGGTAGAGTGGACGAAAAATACTCGGAATAGGACAATGCAAATGAGAATCACAGGGAGTTGGAGACTTGAGGAGGAAACAATGAGCAGACTAGTCATACAGGGTTCTTCAGAGGTCAGTCTTGAGGGGCCTTAGGAAACCATTGGTTCTGGAATGAGCATAAGGAGGGTACAGAGGTCTACAATATACGTGAACAGGAAAGAGTGGAGCTGAGAATGAGTGAGAAGATGCACCATGTCACTGCTCCAGAAAAGCCCAGGGAGGTGAGAGGGCTGGGAATGCTTGCAAGGAGCCATCGCTAGAAACACGGAGCATCATGTTGGTACGGCCAAGGAAGAGATGGGTGGTGGTGGGAAATGTTTGGGGAAATTTTAATACTAGATACTCATTATAATGTCTTGGGATTTTATATTGAAACACAGTCATGGAGGCTCCTCCCCCAGGCCATTTAAGCCAGCTTTGGAGGGAAAAGGTTGCACACAGAGTATGAGTCTATTGTCTCAGGCATTTTGTTGCAATGACAGACTATGAACACAGAAAATTTGTACTGAAAATGAGGTCATTGCTGTGTCTATGGACTATGGACCATAGCTAACCATGTGGATAGTCTTTCAAACTAGTTTGTGGAAGGAATTTGGAAAATCTTGAAGATTTAGGCTCAAAAGGCCTACAACTCTGTAAGCAGAGCTCCCTATGTGATTCTGGAAGGGCCCAGAAGACAAGAATGCTGATAAAAATGTGGACAATGAAGCTCATATGTGTGCATAAGGACTCAGATGGAAATAGAATGTTCTTGCACTAGAAGCCACCCAGTTTACACATGAGGAGCATCAAGGCCTAGGCCACTGTTGGTGGCAACATGGGCTGAAACTTTAGTCTGTGCCACTGGGGTGCAGGTGCCAAGGCTGATGCCACACTGGGGTGCTCCTAAGTCTCACCTACAAGAGCATGCTCAGTGGTACAGGAAGGGTGAGCATCCTCCACCTGTACCCCAGGACTGGGAATAATGCAGGCCCAACATATGCCAGGCTCTGCCTGACGCTGGGCCTGCACTAGGGGCTCCATCTGCAGTCCAGCTCTGCTCAGGGTCTCATTCTGTACCAGATACTGGATCTCAGCACAGCAGGCCCGACACTGAGCGCAAGACAAAAGCCTCCTTGCCTTGCTCCCTAGGGAGAAGTGGCTGTGCAGCAAAGCAGTCAGCTCCTCCCTAACTGTGTTGTTGGCCCAGTCCGTGGTGGGAGGATTCACCACTGCTGGCCTGGTAGTGGGTTTGAAGAGCAAGGCCTAAACTTAGTTCTCCCTCCCTGTCCAGTGTTTCTCTCTCTCTCTCTCTCTCTCTCTCTCTCTCTCTCTCTCTCTCTCTCTCTCTCTCTCTCTCTCTCTCTCTCTCTCTCCTACTTGGAGTTACAGGAGCTTCAGATGACATAGTCAGACATAGTCAAAACTCTTTCTTCCCAGGCCTGTTCAATGCATCTTTTCATTTTGTCACTCTAGAAGCAGGTACAGTGGCCTCTCACCTGACCTTGGCTCTTGTGGAGTAGTTTGGTGTTTAAATAATTGTTCTGGTTGGCTTTTCTATGGAGAGACATCCACAGTCTTACTGCAGACAAAATACCCTGCCTCCTACATTGGTTTGAAACATTGTTTCCTGTTGAAGTGAACATAATACCTTCAAAAACAATGAACTGGGGTTCTTTGTCATTTATTATAAAAATGCACCTGAGAAGAGAAAACAAATAGCAGGAACCCTTAATGTCTGTGTTCATTTTCAAACTGTTTCCTCTTTTCTTTCACATAAAATGCCAGAGGGGAGAAACTATGTTCTGGTATATCCAAACTCCTGAGGCAACTCAAAGTTCTAAATACAGATGTCTTGATTGTGCTTTGGTTGTTAAAAGATGCGAAGAAGAAGGGTCAACAAGCATAAGGAAAGATGGCCCATCACCAGAGTAATGACCAAAACCACACTGAGAAACCACTTCCCTTGATGACCACACTCAGAAAAACAACACAAAGTAACATGTGACTCTTACAGCAGCTGTGAGTTGATATGCCCTGGAAACAGCATGGTGGGTCCTCAAAAGATTAAAAATGGAATCATCACAGGATCTAACAATTACACTTGTGGGGTTTATCAAAAAGACTTTAAACGAATCTTAAAGGGGTAATGGCACACCAGTGCTTGTGGCAGTACTATTCAGAACAGCCGGGATACTGAAGCACCCTAGATGTCCACATTAGAAGAATGCATTAAGGCAATGTGGTACCTTGTGCCCTAGAATTTCTTCAGCCTTGCTGTGGTTTTGTCTTAGTTAGGATTTTTATTGCTGTGAAGAGACACCACGACCACAGCAACTCTTACAAGGAAAGCATTTAATTGGGGTGGCTTGCTTACAGTTTCAGAGGTTTAGTTATTATCGTCATGGCAGACAGCATGGTAGCCTGCTTTCATGTGATGGAGGAGATAAGAGCCCTACATCTTGCAGGCAATAGGAAGTTGACTGTCACACTGAGAGAATCTTGAGCAAAAGAGAACTCAAAGCCCGCCCCCACAGTGATGTCATCCAAGAAGGCCACACCTCCTAATAGCGCACTCCCTTTGGTGGCCTCTTTGGATGTGAAATGCCCCCATAGGTTCATGTGTTTGAACACTGGTCCCCAGCCGATGGTGCTGTTTGGGAAGGCTGTGGAACACTTAGGAGGTAGGGCCTTGCTAGAAGAAGTTAATCACTGGGGTGGTCCTTACGGGCTTATGGCCCAGCCCCGGTTCCTGTTTGTCCTCTGCTTTTGTGAGTTGTCATCATGCTCCTACCCCCCCACCCCCCCACCCCTGCTTGTCACATCACAGCTACAAGAGTAACTGATACACAACAGAATCTTGGCATAATGGCAACATGGTTGAAGCAAACTTGTTAGACAAAATGAGCTGTCTACAAAAAAAGATGACATTCCCGCTCACACTTGAAATATCCAGACTCTGAGAAGATGCAACATGGGGGTGGGTTAGCTTCAGTTTTGCAAGAGGGCCAGGCATCTGCTGCATTTCACATGACTGCATATAATGCTGACAGTGGGTTAGATGAAAACTTGTGAATTGTTACTGCAATGTTTTTAAAGACAATGCATGGGACACTAATGAGAACTAATGCCTCTGAGCATTTAGCAGAGGTTAGCCCAGGGGAGTCCATCAACTGTGCTGGTACTAGGCAGCCCCGAGGCCTTTAGATGAGAGGCAACGAGGTTCTCAAAGGAGCCATCAGTGGGAGCCCAGCAGCTCACTAGAGATGGCACCATCACGTCCCACTTAGTTCATGGTTCCCGTTTCGCTGCTGCCGCCGTTTTGGTTGTTGCCCTTGACCGATCTTGGAATGAGGGACTCCATGGGCCAGTGATGAGGGGGACTGCCGGGCTGAACCTGTTGGCTCCGGTGGCTTGCTTATCTAGGCTCCGTCTGACCTGACCTGCTCTCACAGGAGTGTGTTCCAGGCAGTACCTGTGTTCAGAGGAACTGTGAGCTTGCGAAGCACACTAATGCTAGAACAGGTGCTGCATTCACGCTCATTGGGAGCCTCAGCGGCAGCTCTACAGGGTTGGCAGTATAAATATAAGCACATTATTGTAAAATGTGAATGGAATCATAGCATTCCTAATGCCTTGCTGGGGCTGTGACACAGGGAAATTTGTACTGTTTCTCATTCTTCAGCTGTGGGACCAGTTAGCAAGCACAGCTGTACCTAGCTAGTCACCCAGTTGTACACCACTGTGTTGCATACATGAATGGATAACCAGAAAGGAAATATCATGGTCAGGGCCTGCCTTCCAAAAAGTTATAATCTAGTAAAAAGACAAGACAGTATGCTCTCATGTAATTGAAGAACCTTAAAATTATGTCGTCAAAGCGTAATACAAACATGGAACCCCAAAGAAGAATATCCACTGAGTTAGACGCCTAGGGTGGGGGAGCTTTTAAAGCAAGAATTCTTACCTATCCCGTCTTCAGTACTCTAGTATAAAAACCATATTGCATAAACTGCAGCATGCTTCGCTCAAATTTATATTAAATTTGTTCCATTTTTTAATATTTTGTGTAAAGAAGGAACATTATTAAGAACTATGATATCTAACTGAGATATGACAGTTGTTTTTTTCCACTTAGGAAGAAAAGGCATATGTTAACTCTGTTTATAACAAGGTGATATGGATCCAGCTGGTGCTCAGGTAGATGCCACAGGAGTATGTTTGAAAAAACATTCAAAACATAGCAACTAAGCCTCAGTGGGAAATTCAGTGTGGGCTGCAGAACAGAATTCCTTAGATCCCCCCAGACATTCCTGTATTAAAAGATACCATGGTGGCTTTGTGGTATGGTTAAGGGGAAGGTTTTATTGTAGAAATGAGAGAGAGAACAGCCAGAGGCTTCCGAAAGAGTTCAGAGCAGAGTGAGAAAGCAGTAAACTGAACACGGCCAGCGGACTGGACCTGGCCAGGAGAGAATCGGGAGCAAGGTGGTGGGGGAGACAGAGAGGGAGAGAAAGCATATCAAAAATAGCAGGGTTATAAGGTGAGGTAGTGAGGGTGCTGTGAGCAGGAGGCAGGTAGGGTGGGGGAGGAGGTGAGAAGGTGCTTGCATAGACTTTGAAATGTGTAACAGTACTTAGACACTGAGGGAACCTAGAGGCCAGCGTGTGCTTTGATATGCTAATAGACGCCACAGGTAGCCATGTGTTCCTTCTGCCAGAGGTAAGGAAAGTGACTCCTCATTTAGCTTTTTGTGACCTTTCATCTTTATTTGAGCTTTCCTTGGTCTACCCAAACCAGAAAATCAGCACATCTACTTGGTGAAACGTTTCTGTACCCCGATATTAAGCCTCCCCACCAATGCAGTAAACCAGGTCAGGCCAAATTAATAAGTCTAGGTTTAATCTGAGCAAAACATTCCCAGGTGGTCCCAGGAGAGAGGAGAAGGCAGGAAGTCTATGGGCTGGACCTTAAATGCCCTCCAGGGGCGGAGCCACTGGTTGGAGGGCTGTCTCAGGGGCGGGGTTTGGAAAGGGAGAAGTGAGACCAGAGCACGGAATGGGGCCCTGAGCTAGAGGTCCCCAACATCCCAACCTTTTTGGGTATATATGGATGCCAACAAGAGACAACATGGGGAGGGGGAGTAGGGAGTCAATGGGGTTCCACTCAGCAGGAGGTATGGGTGAAGAAGTATTCAGTTAGCTACTACCATCCTGGAGACCTCAGGGATCTGTGTTTTGGGAAGCAGAGAAGGCAGGTTGCTAGGAGAAAAACAAACAAACAAACAAACAAACAAACAAACAAACAAAAAACAGATTATTAACACCTGCACTATGAATGGGGTTAGCCGTGGGAAAAAGAATGAAATGGAGATGTGCCCTGGTTGTACAGAAGAGGTGAATGGGCCAGGTGAGGGAGCAGATGTGTCCTTGAGTCTTGATGTGGTACCAAGCACTGATGTTCCAGGAGTTTTAGGTGGATGGCACACCAAATCGGGGGATGATGTCTTCAGGAGTACAGAGATGCAGAGAGACAGCAAGAGGGGGAGGGGACAGGAATGCAATGCTCTCAAGGCTAGAAGAGGGAGCTAATTTGGATAAATTTCCTAGCAAAAATGGATCAGACTTAACCCACAAGCAAACCATTCACAAGCCTTTGCTGGGACCCAAAAGTATAAAGCGAGATGCTTCCATTGAGCTAGGCTTTTGGGTCATGTAGAGGAAGATCCAAGACCTGGATTCCCAGGCATCCAGGGAGGATCGGATTGAGTGGGAACAGGTCGGGGTGCTCCAGGAGAGGCCGTATCTTGGCAAGGGTACCCCCCAAATCAAGGGCGGGTCCTGGACCCCTAAAGGCAGTGACTTGGAAGAGGCAACTCACCAGGCTAAGAGCCGATCTAGTCTGGCGGTCAGCATGTGTAGGTAGTAGAGTGATTTTTCCATGTGGCCAGGGGCGGATTGGGCAAAGGTGGGGGAGCTCAGCTCCACCTAGGCCAATGGACCAGATGAAAAGTTTCCGTACCCCAATATTAAGCCTTTCCACCGATGCAGTAAATAAGATCAGACCAAATTAATAAATTCAGGTTTAATCTGAATTTCTTCCAAGTGGTCCCAGGAAGGAGGAGAAGCCATGAGGGGAACTACAAAAGGAAGTCTTGGGCTGGACCTTAAATACCCTGAGGGGAGCCCCTGTTTGGCGGGCTTTCTGGGGGTGGGGTTGGAGAGGGAGGAGTGAGACTGGAGCACAGAATAGGGCCCGAGCTAGAGACCCCCAACGCTCCGCAGTAAGGAAAGGACACACAGCAA
>CABHPP010145652.1:16559-44163 GCA_902168425.1 Peromyscus attwateri
AAGGACACACAGCAACGCTCCGCAGTAAGGAAAGGACACACAGCAACACTCCGCAGTAAGGAAAGGACACACAGCAACGCTCCGCAGTAAGGAAAGGCCGCAGCGGGTAGGGAGTCTCGGTTGGAGGGAAGATGGCTAGGGACTCCAGAGGAGAAAATCCAGGAAAGCATGTCTAGTTTCTGTAATTCCTGGTCAGTAGATTACTTTTGGAAAAAATTAAAAGTACTCTTTTTTGATAACCTTTACTTATTTTAGCAACATACTACATATTAATTATAGACTATTTCAAGACTTAAAAATAATCAAAAGAAGGAAGCAAATTTTCTTTTAAAAATATAACCATTTTGGTTTCTTCTCCGACAATGTTTATATTACTATACTATTCCATGATGTTAAATATACTTCTATAGATTTTTTTTTCTTTTTCTTTTTGGTTTTTCTAGACAGGGTTTCTCTGTGTAGCTCTGGCTGTCCTGGAACTTACTCGGTAGAACATGCTGGCCTCGAACTCAAAGAGATCCACCTGCCTTTGCCTTCTGAGTGCAGGGATTAAAGGCTTATGCCACTGCTTCTTGGCTATAGATTATTTTTAATGACTGTTTAGTATTTTATTTTATACATGTATCATTTAGCAAGTTTATTAAACTAATTTTTTGTTTACTCATTTTTCCACTATACATAAACTTCACAAAATAATCCATTATAGTCACATCCTGTTGTCATGTGGTGCCACCCTTAGGTGATGGAGGGAGTCACAGCCTGAGGTCATGTGGCGCCACCCTTAGGTGATGGAGGGAGTCACATCCTGATGTCAAGTGATGCCGCCCTTAGGTGATGGAGAAATTTTTTCATTAAAGTATCTTTTCCATTAGCCAAACATCTGTGAACTCTGGCAGATGTTGTATGTTGTAAAGCACAGTGCCAAATGCTCAGAGTAAGCACATGCCTGTAGTATGGTAGGCTGCCCGAGCCCACAGAGCCCCTCAGCTGGGCCTCACTGTTCTGGGCTCAGATGCCTCACATTTAACCCAGGGAAATGGATGTGCCTCAGTGTCTGAGCCTCGCTGACATCATGGACTTCCTTCAGAATTGAGGAAGAGAATGGAGACCAATGACCGAATCTATTTACGTACCTGTACAGTTCAGTTTCCTTTTATGACTCCTTCCACTTCTTCCTGTTTTTAAGCTGCACTAATGCTATTTCTCAAAGAAACAGCAGGCTGTATAATCCCATAACACACTTCTTTGACAGTTTTAAAACTCATAGGCCTGTCAGTAACTCAGAACCCGGCTACATCTGTGTGTTTTATTTATTTGGGGGAAGCACAATTAGTCACAAGGAAACCCAAGCTACTTCTGACATTGCATGACTCTCTTCCAAAATCTTATGGGTCATAGGAGTGTTTTAGACACTTCTCTGAGAACAAGGCCAGAGGGTTTCATTTGCCAATGGCAGAATGGACCAATAGCACACAGTGACTCATCCATAAGACCAAAGCGAGCTGATGTTCAGGAAGGAGTCCCCCATCACCAGAAGACTGGCTTCAGAGGCCTCACTGGGCAAAGCAGACTCCTGTGGTTCTGGCCATTTCCATGTAAAAGAGCTTCCATTCTGGGGAAGCCTGAGTGGATGACTTTAAGAAAATGAGTGAAGCCATGCAGATGAATTAGCTCTCTTCCTATTAACAACCAGACCAAGCAGGACTCCAGGAACCCTTTAAACCCACGAAAGACACCACCAGCCCTGGGGGAGGTTGGGTATGTATAGTTGAAAAATGGAAGACACAAAAGGAATTTCTGACTCCCTCTCCTAGAAAGCTGGGGAAGAACAAACATTCCAAGTCTTTGCCTCTGTCTAATCATGCCATGATACTCCCTACCAAGCAGCAGCTGCCTCTGGGAGATCCATTGTGTTTAGTTAAAGTTTGAAACAGACATGTTTGGAAAGTGCCATGCCTGGTCTTCAGGACCACCTTAGCCCAGCTAGAGGATTCATTCATATTCAACCTGCTCTTTTGGGAGACATTTCTTTCTTCTTCCTTTTTTAACATTGACTTAATTTGAAGATTCCTTCATGTGGAAAATAAAGACTACCTAAATGAATCAGAATACTAGTTTAAAACATTGGTCTAAAACAAGGCAACTTGAATAAGGCATCCTTAAGGCTCAGATAAGTTTATAGCTAAGGGTAAAAACTATTCAAGGGCAAAATCAAGTATGAAAATGTGTTACACAAATACAGTTGTGACACTTTAATAAATATGCAATTGCTAGCAGTGTGGGTTGGGAAAATGTCTTTAGATAGGAAAAATAGAAAATTTGGACATTTTCTACCTGGTGGATTTTCTCTGTTGTGAAAGATTTATTGACCTTTTGCATAAGTATCATACAGCTCTCATTATCAGCCCCAAAGTAGAAAATGGTATTTGAAAAGAGAAATAGTGGCATATTTCATGGGCCAAAGGACCATATGATCTTAGTGTGAACATCTCATTGCTAAGTGCACAAGGGTGTGGAAAATTACAGCTATAAATTCTGAAGCGCATTGGTGTTCAGTGAGATCCTGGGTACTTTGAGGTCTTATTTTCCCCTTCTGAACTAAATAAGAAAACATTGAGACATCCTTGTAATGCTTGGGAAGAAGCATTGCAATGATAGTTTTGCTCTTCCAGGTATATTCTTAGAGGATGTCATCTAGTACAGTAAGATAAACAGCATCCTTAGAACTGGTGGGTTTTTAATCAAGCTCAATAGATGTCACCACCCACACCCACAGATAGGGGTGGGGACATGGTGTTAAAGACTGTCAGTGCTGTCCCACAACCACAGAAACACCATGGAATTGGGATTCTCTCTGCAGCCATTTGTTACAGGAAAGAGCAGGTTACGGATGTGAGCACAAAGCCCTCAGCAGAGACTTATAGTGGAAGAGCCTATCAGAGAGGGATTCAGGCAGGAATAGCCAGAGTTAGCCCCGGGAAAAGAGCTGAGGTGGAAACCAGAAGCAGAGAGCTTCGGCCACAGGCCTAGGCCCTTCCTGCTCTCAGCCAGAATGGATTTAATCTGCTCTCTCCATCTCCGCACTTATTTCTCATTTGCAGTGGTCTCTCCCAGGAGAAGCCTGTGCTGATCAAGCTAGGAGTTCAGAGGTGATTGTGAGGTGACTTCTCGTCTTTTATCTCACAGGTCTTTCTTTCTGTATGTGTCATGCATGACCTGTCCTTCAAATACAGGTGGCACATCACAGGTCTGGAAGCAAAATCTTGAACTGCTGTTTGTTCTTTCATTTGGTTTCAGTTCCCCAGAGTTTCCTGTATTTATTGAAAAGTCCCCCTGGAATGATTTAAAGCCAAGAACAGACATTTATTTTCAGGCTCATCCTTAAATGGATGGAGACTGAGACGCACCACTCCTCTGCACCAAATTCAGGAAAGTCCAGTGCACCTGGCTGTAAGAGCTCAAACAAGGTATTAGTTTGGGGAACTAGAAGACACCAAAATTTTGTCTTTTCAGAGTAGTGAGAAATGCTAGCAGTCCCCCTAGGGAGGCTTAGAAAGGCTATCAGAAAAAGGATCTTCCCAACACGTAAAAAGGAAAAACCAGAGAGCCCACCCTTGACTTCTCAGGTGACTGACCAGCAGAGGAAGTGGAGGAATCAAGGTACAAACGGTAGGGCAGATGGCAAGGTCGTCATTAGAAAATTCAAGGAAGTTCGGGAGCCTTAGACAGGCTGCTACGCCATTGCTGGTGCAATTCCATGAGAGGCGATCCTGTTCATTTCCTCCCCCAGGCAGTTCCCTGCCCCAGCTTCCTAAGACAGCAGAGCCAGACACATGTATTCAAGGAAGGAGATCCTGTGTCCCATTTTAATGGCCTTTCTTAGCTGTTCGTGGGATAATCCAATCATCCTGACTGACTGTTCCTTTGTTAAGATAAGACACACAGAATACATAGCCATGAAGGACAGTGTGTAACTCTGTGTAAGAAATGGCCATTCTCTGACTAGTCACTATCAAACTTCCCTCTGGTAGTATGACTTTAGTCTATATACGACGTAGATCTATAAGCAACCACCTAAACACTTAGCTAGTGATACTGGGTGATTAAGCTATGTCATATTGCTGATAAATATATTTAATGTAATAAGTCAACATACAGTATAAGACTTTTAAATTATTCAGTCCATATATATTTTCATTAAGGATGAACATTCTAATATCAAATTTATGATATCATCTAAGACTTAATATGGCTTAATTCTATTAATAAAAACTAATTTAGAAGTCATTATCCTTTTTAATTACAGATTTTGATTTAGATCATTCGTGCTCTCCAAATCAGAAAATGGCCATCACCATTATTCCATTGGTCCAAAGCTAATGTTTTTCTTTCTTATTAGCACTTTCATAAATTACCTGGTGGGGAAGGCTGATTAAAAATAACCTCCACAGAACTCCCAGTGTGGCCCCATGATTTGGCCATAGTTAATCCTGTCAGAAATCAGTGCGGATATTTAGCCCCAAATGAAGCTGTTGGCTAATCCTGTCTCCTGTCTACAGTGGTTAGCCTGGATGATGCATATTGAAGACAACTTAAGCTAGATAGCCGAGCAACCTCCTCTGCACTGTCCCAGGAGACCTCTGCTTGGTTCTTGGGCCTGACACTGGGCATATGACTGTCTCTGGTTCTTTCTGGAACTGCCCTGCTTTGACACTACGTTCCTAGCTGCTCCATTGCTCAACTGTATGTTCGTTTTTCAGTTTCTCTAGCTACCAGTCTGCCAGGTCTGGGGCACCAGACACCATCTGGTTCTTGACCTTGGCACTGATATGAAGGATGCAAAGCTGCGGAGTCTCCAACAGTGCGAGCGTCATGAGGCTTGTGTATGAGAATGCAGTATAGGACAGAGGAGACGAGACATCATACCTCTCACCCAACTTGTTGTCCACACGGAAATAGGGCTTCAGAGTCCCCTAAGTGGCCCCACGGAAAGCAACTGCAGTTCACCAACAAATGAACAAAGCACTCTCAGACCTAGCTAATGTTGCCACAGTCACTAAACACCTTCAGTTACAAGAAAAACCAGCTTATTTCACAGTGAAGCCAAAATACAGACAAACTGTACCTCACCCACCTCTGGCTCCAGTTACAGAAGCCGTTGAGCCCAATGGAAAAGAATAAAACAAACAAAAAACTGCAGCTGCTCAGGGAGCCCTGGAGGATTTTCCCTCATGCTGCCTGACATGTGAAGAACGACAGGAAGTGAGTTTCAGACAAGTGTGGACATCAGTACCACAGCTCTTTTCTTTTCAAGAGCCCTCAGTATAGTCTGTATCTTGAGAGAGTTGGTCAAAGAAATGACCAAGCAGGAAGGTCAAGGGACCTTAAGGAGTTGACTCAGTTTTTATTCATCTAACGCATATCAATTTAAAGGCTAAGGCACTTTGATTTGCTTCCTGGCTTTGTCAAAAGAGCTGCACAGTTGTAAATGAAGTTAAAGTCCAGCTCTGATTAGCTGAATCTTCAGGTCTCAAATGGAGGCAAAGAGGGCCGATCCCACATGTGTGCACAGACACGAAATTGTTGACTGGAACACAACAAGCTCAGAACAGCGTCATTATTCAGATACAATAACACAAAAATGTATTTCTAAGTAATTTTCCTATATCTTTACATCACTCAGTGTGCAAGTCTATTAAAGTATTCAACAAAATGCACCATATCTATTTCTTTAGTTGTCCTTTTCTTGCCCTAGAATGTCAACTCTACAAGGTCAAAAAGAGAGGGTTCTAAATCCTGTTATGTTTCCAGTGGCCAGCACATCACTCTGCCTTGAGGATGGGAATAATTTACTCATTGTCTGAATAAAGGGGTGAATAAATAGATTGAAGAAGAGATAAGGGCTGTTATCTCTTATATACCTTTGCCTCTTCAATTTTGATTCTTCCTTCCACATGAAATGCCTGAGTCTTTTTCATTCACATTTGGCCTTAATTCCCACTAAAGTCCTTCATGTGGCCACCTTGGACATTGCCATTGATTCGGTGATTACTTCAGTGGGAGTCCCTATCTGCCACCTGCTTTGCATGCACACACACACACACACACACACACACACACAGAGAGAGAGAGAGAGAGAGAGAGAGAGAGAGAGAGAGAGAGAGAGAGAATACAAATTTTAATGTAAATTTTAAACATTAAACATGGCTCATCTTGTCCAACAGAAGGAGTCTGGAGTGTCTAAGATACGTTAACAGCATTGGGGACAGTCCCTAAGTCTCTGTTATCCTGCACGTGGAATGGCAGTAATAATTAATAATCAATATATCTTGTTCATGACTATGCAAGAGGGAAGAAGAAAAAGGTCTCTGCCTCAGCCCTGCACACGCAAGTGCATGCAAACACACACACACACACACACACACACACACACACACACACTTCTAAAATGTTTCCACTTAGAAATAACTGATGGCACACCTATAAAGAGAAGTTTGGGTTCTGAAAGGGGAACATTAATAGAATTGTAAAGTTGGGGACAAGAAATCATGTTATTTTAATAGAAGTTCCCCATAAAATAATAGAATAGAGATCCTTGTAATAGAGATACATTGGGGCAAAAATCATACCTTCTCCTATTTACCTTCAATCAAGCTACCCTGGCAAGATGAAAGAATTAGAAGAATGAGCTTGACCTTGAAAGGGATAAGATTTACACACAAGTACCGACGTGATGCAGTCACTGGTTTCTGCATTTGCTTTCAGTGAAGAGTTTAGAGGGAAAAATAAGCTGAGTAATGATATCAAAAGTGCATTCTTCTAACTTGTGGGGGCTCAGACCTATACCTCCTAATGTTTATAACTATTTCCTCTTGGCATACTGTGGACACATTCCCTGTATCTCAGGGAAAGATGTTGCCAAAAATAAAAGATGGAGTGATCTTCACTCATCCTGAGCAAACAACGATGTGAAATGTTGACCGTGAAGACATTGGCCATGCAGCCGTTAAAAATTCTTTGACTTGCTTAAGTCATTCAAGCTTAAATGCTAAAAAGGAGGAAGGTACTGACAAGCCATCCTCCGAGACACCTTGTACTCAGAATCCAGCTTTGTCAGTAATTTCAAGTGGACATAAAGAAAGAGTGTGCTCAATATTTCCACCCCCCAGAGATCAAGAGGCCAGCTGTCCTTCTAAAAGTTAAAGCAGATCCTAGTGAAACCTTCTCTATGCACTAACTAACGCCAGTACGCAGTTCCAGAGAGTGCATCGCACTGTGCAGCTGTCTTCCCAGCCCGAATTGCACACAGAACAGGGCCATTGAGCAAAGGCCTTTTATAGCAATTTCAGTTTTGAAAACACATTGCCCAAGTAATAGTTTTAATAGTTGAGCCTTTTCTCAGCAAGTGATATAAGTAAGAAAAAGCCTTTGCTCTATATTTGTATAAAGCTTTCTCTAAGTGTTCCCTATGAGGCAATTTTATAAGGGTGGTGGTTAACATTTAGCAGTTATGAAACGAAGGTCTGGAGAGATGGAATGGTTCACCCAAAGGTCTCAGAGGTAGTAAGCAATAGACAATGTACTTGAACCCAACTTCTGGCCTCCAAGGATGCTGTTCTTTCCACCTCATTATGTCCTGCTGGCCTGATTCAAAAGCTTGCTTCAGGGGATGCTGGTATCCCAGCATGGTGTCTCTGCTGAGGTATTGCTGAAGCCCCAGTCTCAGGTTCTGGCTATGGTGTCAGCCAGCTCCATTGTACAAAAGCAGATATTGCTGGTTTTCATACTTTGCATCTGTACATAGCTGACTCATGTGGGAAAATTTCATGAGACTTAATCCAAGTGAGTCCTTTAGAGGGCCTCCAGGGAACTGGCCCTTTTTTGGACAGCCACCAATAACAACTTAATTGTGCACTGGCTTCGTGAATGTGCGCCAGGCACTCCACAGGACGTCTTCACTTACTGAGCTCATTCACATCTCACAAGGACTCAGAGGGACAGCAACTATCAGCCCTTCCCTTTGCTCAGAGAAGAAAGGTCTGGAAGTTTTGGGGACATGCCCTGTTGGGGAAGATAATCAGGGAGCAGAAGTTGTGGATTCATAGTCTAAACATTTAAACCCTGCATAACTACAGTAGGGCCCGTGCCTTCCTATCAGATGTACAGAATTCAAGCACACTATGGGCCATCACAGAACAGTAGCCAACCTGCCTTGGCTCTGGGCCCCCAAAATAAGACATGTCTGAATGAATGAAAAGAGATGTCAGTTTAGTACTTTAAAACTATCACATTGTGGGGGCTGGAGAGATGGCTCAGTGGTTAAGAGCACTGGCTGCTCTTCCAGAGGTCCTGAATTCAATTCCCAGCAACCACATGGTGACTCACAGCCGTCTATAATGGGATCTGGTGCCCTCTTCTGTCATGCAGACATATATGCAGGCAGAACACTGTATATATAAAACTATCACATTGTGCCAAGCGGTGGTGGTACATACCTTTAATCCCAGCACCTGGGAGGCAGAGGCAGGTGGATCTCTGTGAGTTTGAGGTCAGCCTGGGCTACAGAGTGAGTTCCAGGACAGGAACCAAAACTACACAGAGAAACCCTGTCTTAAAAAAAAAAAAAAAAAACTATCACATGTTCCTCTGGATAATTCATCAAACATGAGAATAGAGCCGAAGAGCAGACTCCTCAACCACCAGGAACTAAAGTCGAGCCCTTCCGATGCTTACTCTTCAGGGTCAGCCTTCCTCTCAGAGAGGAGGAAAGAATAAAGAGAGCACATCATACTGTTTGAGGTCAGAAGGAGAACTTAGGAGCCCATGTCTCCAATATTCACAGGTGCTTTTCATGGAATCATCTTTGACCTTTGAAAAAAGCCTGTGCTTGAGCTGTGTGTGGTGATGCATGCCTGTAACCCCAGCACTTTGGAGGTAGAGGCAGGAGGATCAGGACTTCAGGATCACCTTTGGCTGCATAGCAAGGACAAGGCCAGCCTGGGCTATGTGGACCCACGTTTAGAAAGGAGAGAAAGAAAATGTCCCTAGTAAAAAGACCAGTCCCACTAGACCTTCATTTTCCTCTGGTCTCCAATGCCCTATAGTCCCTGGCCTGTGGGAGTCTCACGGCTGTTGTTTCCTCCATGTCTGACCCTGATTTGTCCCCAGATAGCTGAGTAGAAGCTAGAGGAGGGCAGGAAAGCTTACTTAAAGAAAATGTATTAAAGGAGCTACCCAAGGACCAGCAGGCTGTGGGGGCTGGAGGCTCTGATCTCAGCCCACCAGCTGCCTCTCAAAGTGCTAGTGTCCTGGTGTGATAAGGGCCAGGATGGGCAAGCTGACCACAGGCCTGGCAGGAGCAGCCTCTTTCACCCTGCTGCCTTGTCCAGCAAGTCTCTGAGTCAGCATTCTTGGTGGGTTTGTCTTTCCATCAGAGCTCTCTTTAAAGTATGTGGCTTCAGATGAGAAGCACACATGGTCTCTGGGACTAAAACAAAAGCATTCTGAGTCACCTTTCTCTCCTCCCACTCCAGCACACCCCGAGCAGTCATCCATGTAGCCAACGGACCCATCTGTGACAGAAGGAAGAGCAGTGAGCCTTCTGCAAACTGCTGGTGGTCCACCTGTACAGACAGGAGCAGCAACAGCTCGTTCTGGGCCTTGGAAGTCACCTAGTACCCCTGCACAGACAACTTAGCAAAAGATCTTCAACACCTCCCCCAGTTAGCATCTCTTATATAAGCATAACCCAGGCTAGGGATCTCTTACCAGTCTAGGCCCACCAAGACAACCTGGTGAGGTGACCTGGCCAACACGGGCAAAGGGAAGGACAGCTGTGTGATTGGAAGTCGCCAGGGGTCACTTGGTGGCTTAAGTCCTGCTCACTTTCAACGTGACCCAGCAGTAAGTCACATGTTCCCCCTCCCATTGTGTTCATTTGGAAAATATATACAAAAACAGTCCCCATCCACCAGCCGCAGTGGAGTGACACGGCATGTCTCCAGAACGCTCTAGCCAAAGAGGTCTATTTGCATCCATTATTATTATTGATAATGACTTCCCTGGTTGAGTCTACATTAGAACAGTGGTGGGACTGGAAGCTGCCCGCAGATTGACACTCCCTGTGCTCCCTCACACCGATGTGAGGATTAATCTCTCAGTGCACAGCTCAGTATCAGCAGGTCACTTGGAGGCTCATCCTTCAGAACCACAGACTTAAAAGGCAAGTTTGAGGTGGCAGGGGAGCAGTGGGGTAGAGCACATACAGAGGTGAGGCAGAGGAATCCACAGTGCCTTGGTTACTCATCCCCTGGGTCCTGCAGGCCTCAGGCTGAGCAGTGATGAACAGAGGCTATTGCCCTTGGAAACCACTCACATTTGTCAAGCAATTCCTCTAGTTCATTTGTTTCCAGCACCTTTGAGTCCCTCTGGCATAATCACCGTACCTTTTGTCAACACAAAGTGATTGTTTAAACGACTCAATCAGATCATGCCATGGGCTACTATTTCCATTTATTATGATTTATTGCCTGTTTAGCACCAAAGTGCCAGGCACATTCAACAGAAGACACACTTGAAAATGCTTTTCCTTTCTGCTCTGGAGGTCCTCAGAATAACAGCAGCCCACTGGAGGAAAGGAAAGATTATCCACGCTGCCGAGGGTCAGTGACTAAGGACAGCTAGAGAAGGAGGTTTAATTTTCCAGTTGACAAAGAACAGAATTCTTCTGTTGTGACTGGTCCTTCAGCTGACCTAGAACACAGTAGTGTAATTAAAGAGAGGGCACTCCTGGCTTTCACAAACTTAGGAAGCCATTTGTCATGGCTACGTGAAAGCACGGAAGGCAGAGTCTAACATCTGCGTCTTCTGTCTCCTGCACTGACCCTCCACACTGGCACTTTAGTGGCTGGATAAATGGTTATTTAATTGAGTCATGCTTGAAAGACCCAACTAGTTATTTTTCTTATTAATAATAGCATCTGCAATTTAGGATGTGAGGTTGGGGTTGGGGTGAGGGTTGCTGTAACTCTGGTCAGTTATTTTGTGTGTGGGTGGAGATACGGGTATGGAGCATGTATGCATGTTTAGGAGAAGGCATGTGTGTTGTGCAAGGCAGAGGTTAATAATGGGGTCTTTCCTCAACACCTCTCCACTTTTGTTTTGTTTTTTAAGATTTATTGATGTGTTTAGGTGTGAGCTTATGTGCACAGCATGCATGCCAGAGCCCATGGAGACCAGAAGAGGGCATCAGATACCCTGGAACTGGAGTTACAGGTGGATGTGAGCCACCTGATATGAGTGCAGGGAACCGATCCTGGGTCCTCTGCAAGATGAGCATTCCCAAGCTCTGAGCCATTTCCGCAGCCCCCTCCACCTTTAATCTCTCCCTGAACCCGAGGCTCATCACCTGAGCTTCAGGGATCTCCCTGTCTCCAGCCTAGGGTTCACATCATTTTTAAGTCTTGCTTGTGGTGTTGTCAGCAAAAGAAAGCAGAAACCGGATGCTAGCTGCAGTGTCTGGCCCGGCTGGAAGATCTCAGGAATGGGTTGCTTGTTACAACAATAGTTAATTGACTAAGATAAGTTTCTTTTAATCTCATAAGTGAATATCAGAATCATATTAACTTACATAGTTAATCATATTAACTTACAAAGCACGTAGCACGGGTACCTCCCTCACCAGTGATAGCTGAGATAGTGGAGGCATGGTTTCCACAATCCTGCTCTGAATATCTTCTTGGTGCTGATGATAATACAGCAGAAGTTATTCTGAGTTAAGAAGCCCACTAAATAAAACAACATGCTTTCTTTGGAGCTTAGAAATAAAAATTGGCTGGTGAAGCATAGACTTTCTCATTTTCTGTTGTTGGTGGTGGTGGTCTTTTTGTTTGTTTGTTTTGGTTTTTCCAGGCAAGGTTTCTCTGTATAGCCCTGGCTATCCTGGAACTCACTCTGTTGACCAGGATGGTCTCAAACTCACAGAGCTCTGCCCACCTCTGCCTCTTGAGTGCTGGGATTAAAGATGTGTGCCACCACTGCCTAGCGACTTTCTCATTCTTCATGGACTCATCACTCACTTCAGTACCCTAGGCAGCACACTGGTCCCAACTATCCATTCTTCCCTCAGCTTCAGTTCAGCTGTCCCTACTGCTCACAGGATAATCTGACCACTACCAAATCTTTCAGAATATAGCTAGTGCCTTCAATTTTAATGGTCTTGTGAACTCATGAGGAATGTGCTCAAACACGAATTCTCAATCAGGAGGCTAGCAGCGTGAAGGTGGGGAGGCTGAGAATCTGCACTTCCTGAAAGTACCCCAAAGATGCCACCCAGGAGGTGATACTCGGAGAACCAAGAGTTTAGAAATTCATAGAGAATTTTTCCTACAAATCTTATACAGTACATTTTTACATTTTTTAATTTGATAATACAGTACCATAATAAAGTTTAGCTAAACCTGAGGTTTCTAACACCAAATGATATCTTGTAGTTATGGATACATACACAACCACAGCTATATGTGTATATATACACATACATATATGTGTTTGAAATATACACATATACTCAAACATACAGGCTCTTCTTTCAGTTAATAATAAAAAGCAGGCTGTGGTCCTGCTTTCCAGAAACATGAACAGCAGTCTCTGACTGATTCATTTGGTTTTGGTTTCTGTGGTCCAGGTTAGACCGTGTGTGCTGTGCAAGTGCTCTACCACAGAGCTACACCCCAACATTCTCTTCAAATCTTGTTTTAAAACAGTCTCCCTGAGTCACCCAGACTGGCCTTAAACTCATGAAGCTCCTACCTCAGATGTATATCCCCTCTTCTTTCAATTGATTTTTAAATGGTAAGATGTATCTTTCTGATCGAATCTGTATTCTAGGAAAAGGAGACATGTTTACCTAAGATTTGATTACAGTGGACGTAACAGAAAGAAAGAGGAAAAAGAAAACAGGAAACAGCCACTATATAAAAGATAGGAAGAGATGCTTATGCTTCTCTGAGGAGGTAACAATGAAGATCAAGGGTGTGCTACTGATTAAAATACACTACTTACACATACATAAACACGTACATACACACACTATGTGCCAATATAAGATAGAAAACTCCTCTTTCTAAAGCCAGGCAAACTCACTGCCTTTTCCCCTCTACCTACCTGGCATAATGATTGCTTATCTAAAGGGATAAAGAGAATAGATGATTCTGAAATGGTCTCACCAGATACATGTGAACCTGTTTATCCTCCAAGCTCCTGCCCACTGCCATATGAGCTGAAATCCTGAGTCTCTTGGGACCCCTGTCTTATTCCCAGATGTCTACAACTCTCCCGTGCTTCCTGCCCTGCCCAGTACATCTCTCACCTGTACAGCATGTCCCATGACCCCTGCCTGGTAACCTCTTCATCAGTGGTCCTACGTGGTCTTCCAGGCCAGTGAGCCAACACTTGTCTTTGATGACCAGGCTTCAAGTCTCCAGTGATTTGCTAACACCTGAATAATGGACCTCACAGTTCTGAGTTCTACAAAGGAGGAAGCCCCACCACAGCTTCATCTCCTGTTATGTCACACCTCAACTGGGAGTGTTAATGAAAAGCTTGATTTTAGTGTAAAAAGAAAGATGGTTGGTTTATCTCTTTGCTTGCTGTTTCCAAGAAACCACTTGAAAGAAAAGTTGATTAAGATGAGAGAGATTATTTTCCTGTGAGATAAAATTGTAACCAACTTACTCTTCACTTAAGACCATCTCCTAGGGGAGACCTCCTGGAGCCCCAGAATGAAGTTACACTACACGAGATGCTTCTGTAGTGTTTTCTCTTTTAACTTTCCTTTTATGACATGCTTCACTCAATACCACTTGGCCGCATCTGCCTCTTACAGTAAGCCCCATAACACCAAGGACATCACTTTACCCATGCCCAGTTCTTAAGAGCTGACTCCATATATTACTTTCAACAGAGTAGGTATTCAATTTTAATTAACTACAAGATTAATCATATTTCTCCATCTGAAGAGCTATCATACTTCTGCCTGATGATACCAATAAAACAAAAAGAAACTCCCTTTGTTGTTCAAAAATCGTCTAAAATGGCATGATGCTCCAATAGAAATAACACACATTTAATATGTTCTAACTGGACTATAATTTATTTGTCAATATCAGTGGATTGACTCACCCATTTAGATAAGGAGGAGAAATGTCCCCTTATTCTCCTGTTTAGAAGCCTTCTGACTCTCCACTGTCTAGGGTAAAGTTCTTAACTCCCCACCTGCCTTCCAAGACTCGTCTTGATGGTTGTTGCTTCATGTGCGTTCACAGCACACTGTGAGCTCTGCACTACAGATGGCACTTCTGTCCTCTCTGTGTCTAACGGGCTGTTACTGTCCTTCCAA
This sequence comes from Peromyscus attwateri, assembly GCA_902168425.1. Classification (NCBI taxonomy): domain Eukaryota; kingdom Metazoa; phylum Chordata; class Mammalia; order Rodentia; family Cricetidae; genus Peromyscus; species Peromyscus attwateri. The sequence goes on from CABHPP010145652.1 coordinate 30,958, forward strand.
ACACAAACTCAAGCTTCCCTTGAATCCCTACAGTTCTCCCTACTTACTCTGCACACTCCATCCCTGCTCCTAGGAGCCCCAGACTCTGAAACAGGACTCTGGGTGCTAGAAGGCACCAAGTGTGTCATATTCACCTCCCCAGGGCCTCGTAAAAATCTGCAGAGTATGTTTCACAGAGATACTTGGATCTGGTCACTTTTCACCAACCAAATCCAAGCACTGCATTTCCGCCTGAGCCTGCACAGCCATGTCCTGACCAGATTCGATTCCATCCACAATCTAGTCTGCATGCAGCAGCCACACTGGCCGCTCTACTTGCTTCCAGGCAGTTCACAACACAGTGCCTTTCATTGTGATATTTATACAGACACGGATAGCATTGTATTTTTGATCACATTCGCTTCCATCCACTGTCCTCCCTTGGACCCCCACCCTGTGCCCTTCCTCCTCCCAAACAGTCTCTCTTCTGCTTTTCTGTAAAATACCTATCCCTTCATTTGTAAGTTATGCCACTAAATAAACCTCCCTTTTAACTACATGGAGTGGCCTTAAAAATTTCACCAATAGGTAGATAGATAGATTAGACAGACAGATTAGATAGATGATAGCTAGATTGATTGATTGATTGATTGATTGATTGATTCTGCATAAGAGAAAAGATGCACAATTTGTCTTGAGTAATGGGGGAACCATTACTCAATCTTCTCTCCCACTCTCCCTTCTTTAGACCATTTTATCCCTATAGTCACTTTTATACTTTCATGTCATTTTTTTAAAATCTAGATTTTTGCATATAAGAGAAAATATGTAACATTTGTTTTTCTAAGTCTAGTTTATTGTGCTTAGCATGATTTCCAGTTCCATCCTTGACCCCACAAATAACATAATTTCATCCTACTTTATAGGTAAATCCTTCTCTCTCTCTCTCTCTCTCTCTCTCTCTCTCTCTCTCTCTCTCTCTCTCTCTCTCCCCTCTCCCTCCCTTTCTCCCTCCCTCCCTCCTCTCTCTCTCACACACACACAAACACACACACACACACACACCCATGCACACACTGCATATTTTCTCTAACCATTCATGTGATGATGAACATCTAGAATGGTCCTACATCTTGGTTATTGTGTATACAGCAATAAATATGGACATGTCAGTATCTCTGTGGTGCGCACTGAGATTCCTTTGGGTAATCCAGGAGTAGAATAGCTTGATCATATCATAATTCCATTTGTTTAGAAAAGCCTCCATACTGATTAATATATTGTCTCCACTAGTTTCAATTCCCTAGACAGTAAATAAAGGTTCTATCCCCTACATACCACACACACATACACACACACACACACACACACACACACACACACACACACACCATGCACATGTGTGCACATCCTCACCAGCATTTGTTTGTTTGTTTGTTTGTTTGTTTGTTGATAGCCAGACTAACTGAGGTAAATTGGAATCAGCATTTTCCTGATGGCCAAGGATGTAGAATATCTTTTTGTGTACTTACTGGTAATTTGTATTTTTCCTGAGAACCCTCTGTTCAACTTACTTGGCTGTTTATCAGTTGGCTGGTTTTTCCTCTGATGACTTTTTTTTCTGCTGTGTCCATTGCCCATTGCTGGTCCATACCAACTGGAGTCCTTACAAAGTCCTTCAGACATCTATGAACTGAAGTACTTTCCCTACTTGGTCCTCTGGCAGTTTCAGAGATCCGGGCCGTAAAGTCTTGGATCCATCTGAAGTCATACAGGTGAAGATGAGGTGCTAGTTTCGCTTCCCTGGGTGTGACTATCCATTTGTTGAAGATGCTGTCTTTTCTATGATGTGTGTTTTTGGCATCTTTGTTGAAAATAAAGTAGCTGTAGCTCTATGGGCTTATTTCTAGGTCCTCTATTCTAGTCCATTTGTTTATATGTCCATCTTTGTACCAAAAGCACACTATTTTGTTACTGTGGCTCAGTAGTATGATTTGAAACCAAGTATTATTCCTTCAGCATTGTTCTTTTAGCTCAGAATTGCTTTGGCCATGGGGTGCCTTTTATGCTTCCCTGAGAATGTTAGGATTTTTTTCCTAGATCAATGAAGAATATCATTGGAACTTTAATTCTGGCCATTTTTGACCCTGAAAGTCTTTAAATTGTGTGTGTGTGCACTTTTGTATTGTGTCTGAAGGTTCATATTAGACTTTCTATCAATACCTATTTGCATATTAATTTTCTGTCTCTTGTACTACCATAGAAAGGTCCATGAAGATAGAAAGGCTACTGTTTCCAGAGTCCATTTTCAGTGTACAGAACTCTGTAACATAAAAAGTAGAGGCTGAATTTGTTTAATTTAAAAAGTAAGGTGAATAGAGAAGCTGGGAACTGGGTCAAGGGATAGGGAAGAAAAGAAAGGCTTTAAAAAGACAACGCTGGTGGGGCTGAGGAAATGGTGCTACAGTGAAGACCGCTGGGGGCTCTTCCGGAAAACCTGGGTTCCGTTCCTAGCACTTACGTAGAGGTGTACAACTGCCTGAAAATCCAGTTTCAGGGAACCAGATGCCCTCTTCTGGCTTCCTTGGGCACTACATGTACACATTACACAAACATGCAGTTAAAACACGCATAAACATAAAGAAGAAAAGGAGAAATGCTGTAGATATCGCTCTGTATAAATAAAACACTGATTGGCCAGTAGCCAGGCAAAAAGTATAGGCGGGACTAACAGAAAAAAAGAGAAAAAGAAGAGAAAAAGACAGAGGGAAGAAACACCAGCTGCCCTTCAGGGAACATCATGTAGAGGCAACAGGTAAAGCCACAAAACACGTGACAACATATAAATTAACAAAAATGGACTTAGTATAAGAGTAAGAGCTAGACAATGATAGGCCTGAGCTAATGGCCGAGCCGTTTAAGTAATATAAACATCTAAGTGATTATTTTATACGTGGGTTGTGGGACTGCGGGGGCCTGGTGGGACCTGGAGAGAAGCTCTCCAGCTACAGAGAAAGAATAAATAACAAAGCTAGCCATAGAACTAAGTTTTAGGAAGAACTCACTAAGATGTGGTACTGAGATTGCATAGTCTGGCTCTAGACAAAAGGCTTTGCTTCCGCTGCCTTACTTCCCTTTTAAACACTCCAAAATATCTAAGAGAGGGGCACACTTTTTGTCTCCTGTGGTCATATTGACAGAGAATTACCTGTTGCATTCCACTGTGGGATTGCCCCTAAAAGTGACTTAATCTTGCTCCTGAATTCTGTCCATGAACCATTCACTGAGGAGCCAAAAGCCTCCTAAGGAAGATTATTTGAGGAACTCTGAAGGTGGGTGTAAATTTAGCTAGAGTTGGGTATATATCTTGTGAGTAACTCACTCTACTTCCATCTCTGGCAAGATGTAGCTATGATTGGTTACCATCAGTTCTTGCGCCCAAACAAAAAGGCACCTGTGATTGATAATTTTCAGTTCTCTGCCACTTCAGACAGGGCTATATTTCTGTGATGAAGAACATGGTACTTGAAAGGCTTTGAGATTAAAAGTACCTTCTAAAGATTGAAGTAAAACCTCTTTAATTCAGAATCTTCTAACTCCACAAACTCAGAATTTATCATCGGTTTCAATGGGCTGAAACTTATTTTGGTCTGTGGTAAACAACACGGAAGGAAGTTACTAAGCCAAACAGTGGGAGAAACATTGGCAAAGGTGAGATCTGAGTCCTTCACCTGCCTTCATAAAGGTTTTCGCACTATTATTTTTCTCATTTTTAAAAACTGAGATGTAATTCACATACAATAAAACTGGCTCTTTTCATGTATATCTGTGAGGTATTTTTCAAAACTACAGAAAATTATATTATCACATGTGTAATCCCAGCACTTAGGAGGCAGAGGCAAAAGGATCAAGAGTTCAATGTCATTCTCAGTTATGTAGCAAGTTCAAGGATGGACTTAGTTATCTGAGACTTGTATCAAAAACAATAGTAAGCAATAAACAGTCATTGCAATTGTGAACTCTGAACTACCATGGCTGACTGTACCAAGTCTGCAAAGAGTGGACCCATCAATGGGGTTAGGCTTAGATGGGGGAGGACTAGGGAGCCCTACCTCACTGCTGAGATATTTCCTACTAATAGATTCAGGGAAAGAAGTCATTGACTTCATACGTGTACCCACCAGTGACCCCACTGGACTTTAATGGCTAGTCCCCAGCCAGTGATCACACAGATTCTCCTGTTTAAATTAAGTGGGTCATCAAACAAAACCAAACATCATAAACGAGGGTGGGAAGGGATGGGAGGAGGGTTGACGGAGTTGAGACAGATGAAAGTGTGGGGAGGAAATAGTAACCATTAAGCATTGTGGACATGAATGAAACAGTCAAAGACGTAACAGTTAGTAATAACTTTAAAGCAACAAAATAACTATTATATTATCACTGTCATGAACCAAATGCAGAACAGTCCCACAACCTCTAACATCACCCCGGTCCCATGTCCACCAGAGTCAAGCTCCTCCCACACACAGCTCCAGGAAACCTCCACTGTTTGAGAATGTTCAATAAATGTCAGTTATATACTCTATCGCCTTCTGAATCAGGTGTTCTTTTTTTCATTTAACATAATGCATCTGAGATCCACTTGTGTTTTGGGGTGTATGACTAATTTGCTTCATTCCATAGCTGAATAATATCCCACTGTGTTCATCCTTTTACCAGTTGATGGACAGCTGGACTGTTTCATTGCTGGTAAAATTCACCATAAAAATATAAGTCACAATAAAAATCCACACAAAGGTTTTTACGTGGATATAAGTTTTTATCAATTGGATGATAAACAAATGTTTAACTTTTTAGGAAACTGCCAGACTACTTTCTTAAGTAGCTCTTCATTTCCAGTCACAATGCAGGAAAGGTCAGCAGCCATGATTTCAGTCAGTCACTGTTGCTTAGTTCCAAGCACAATGTAGGAACCCAAGTGCTTCTCCTTAAAGTCCTAACTGTCACCGTCTACTAATGGCATTGACCACCTTTTCATGTGCTTATCTGCTACCCATATACCATCTTGGTAATGGGTCAATTGGCAATCGGCACCTTTTCGTCACTTAAAAACCTAGGTCTGAACTATCAGTTTGATAGCTAGTACATGTATGTGTGAGCATCATGTTCCATAGAGTTCACTTCATTTGATCTTCACAGTCTAGGAGGGAAGTAAAATAGGTTTTACTCCATGTTGCCAGGAGAAACAGAGGCTGAGGATGGTTATGTGGCTTGCTGAGTTCACACCACGAGACCGAAGTGGAGCCAGAAGCAAGGCTTCCCAGTTCACACTCCCCACAAGTTGCTGAGTTAACTCCTGTCTACCTTCCCTGCCCTGTGGCCACTTTTCTGACCAACTCCCAGCTCCAGCAAAACTACGCCATGCTTCACCTTTCTTCTCTGGAGCCCAATCCAGCTAATGCTTAGGGGATGTTCTAGTAACCAAGTGTCCCCTGACATTTGGAGATTTTTTTTTTTAAGTCAGAGTCTTTCTTCATACTGGAGGCTGGCACAAAACTGGCTTCAAACTGGCTGTTATCCTTCTGCCTCAGCCTCCCAAGTGCTGTAATTCTAGACATAAGCCACTCCACCAGGTGATTAGGATTTTGTTGGTGGTGGTGGTGGGTTCGCTTGTTTGTTTGTTTTTGCATTTTAAGTAGCATTGGAAGACATTATCTCTTCCTGGACTGCTTTTACTGTTTAGAAAGATGAGAACAGTCAAGGTCTGGCCATGGGCTCTGGATTATAGACTCATTCGTCCCATTCTCGCTTATGAGCTTAGGAGTTCTGGCAAACATCTTGATTTAAGCTCTCGTTCTCTAACCCGTGGGGGAGGGATAAGAGCGCCATAGTTCTCAGAACTGCTGTGGGAATTTCAAGCTGACATATGTGATGTGCACAGCCAAGTCCCAGCTCCTGTGAAGCATTCACTGGGTAGCAGTTCCATCCTTAGGTACTCTGACCCACCCTGAGGACGGCCTTTCTGCTCTGGAGGAACTCAAGGGGTGCCTTGACTCACTTTTAATATGAGTGTAAACCTGAAGCTTCAATACCCAAGTGCAGCCACTTAAAAGTTACAATGTTATAACACCCAGTGGACAACCCCCCCATAGTGAAGTTACAATGTTATAACACACAGTGGACACCCCAATAGTGAAGTTACAATATTATAACACCCAGTGGACACCCCCCCATAGTGAAGTTACAATGTTATAACACCCAGTGGACACCCCAGTAGTGAAATTACAATGTTATAACATCCAGTGAACACCCCAATAGTGAAGGCCATAGCAATAGCTCCTAAATGGAAACAGTGCTTTAGAAAGATTAGAAATACAACAGAATAATTAATTTGTTCAGAAAATATTAACATACATATATTCTATTTATATTTTTTTACAAAAACTGATGGTTGAACGGATCCAAATGAACCTATATGGTTTGAACACCATCCTTGCAAAGCTTTTTTTTAAACCAAATAGCTTTGCATTGCTGACCTTAATTATATTTCTATTTTCTCTAATATTCTAAATTAGAAGCAAATGGATTCTAGTACAGCCACATCTGTATTCTCTAACCCTAGCCACCTGTAGTGTATAACAAGAAGTAGTTCCAAATCCATGTATCACTTTGCAGGACAATTTTAGCCAGTTAGAAGTAAAAGAATTTTTGTCTCAAAATCAGTGTTTCTAATATCTAACACAAGTGTTTGCAACTCAATCCTAGCCCAAGGAGTGGCCGTAAGAATATTTTTAAATATGTAGCATTATCATCCCTGCTTCCAAAAGATCTAAGTTTATTGTCTGTTGAATAGTGCCCATATTTCCAGCATTTTCACAGCTCAGTGCTCTAACCCTAATGACTGTCTGAGTCCAGTGTTCAGATAAATGACATTTCAGAGTCCCCATTAGGAAAGCAATAGATCTGCTTCTGACAGCCACTTCAGATGGAGTCTCTGTTCATCGCTCCAGAAGAACAGACTAGTCCCCAATTCTCAATAAGAACCAGAGATAGCACAGGCATCGAGCAGCAGTGTTTAATGGTCAGGAAGCCATTCAGCACCCTTCTCCGTTACCTATGGGCTGTGCAGCCTTCCTTCAACAAGTCACTGAGCCTTCATTTATCAGTTTCCCTCTCTGTAGAATGTGTCAGTTTGTGTGTGTGCTGTGAGTTCAGTTCAAGGTGTCTGGCACCTCAGCCAGAGTGCCAAAACCAGTGCTCTTACTGATGTTAGTAGTAGTAACAAGCAGTAGTGATGTTACTATTATCCTCCTGAGCATCCTAAAGGGCACGGCCTGGGTCTGAGCCGGGTACCAAAGAGCAATGTAGGAACCCAGGAATTTAGAAGGAACCCAGGTGAAGTAGGAACAGATGACAGGTTCTCTTTATCCCACCATAATCTCTGGGCCCCTTTTGAGAGTCCCCCCCCCACCTTAGTCCTCAGCAAAGGTTACTATCAACTCTTCTTTGAGTTGTAGTCAAAACTCTGCCACTGAGATATACCTCCAGCATTCTTCCTTTATCTGAATTGTGCATTCAACTGTACAGATTTTTTACTGAAGATAAGAGGCATCTGGAAAAACAGATATTGTTTGCTACAACAAGCAGTGTCTTCCTAGCAGGCCAGATCCTTGGTTACTATAGTTTTGGTGATATTTCATAAAACAAGATGTTGGTGTATATAAGAGGTTTACAAGAGGGTTTTAGTGTGTGCATGCATGCATTCCTGTGAAATCACAAGACAACTTTGTGGAGATGGTTCTCGTCTTCCATCTTTACACCGTCTCCAAGCATTAACTCAGGTCTCCTGGTATACACAGCAAACACTGTTCCCTGCCTAGCCACCTCACCAGCCCAAGGAGATTTTTTTTAAATGTTATCATATAAAGTGAAATTTAATTAGTTAATATTGCTGAGCTCCTACAATATAATTTAAGAGACCATATATTTTTAACTCAAAAATAACTGTGCAAAATCTGTGTTATATATAAAATGTATACTTAAGCATCAATTGGTTTGTGCTGTGGATATGTTCTGTATGCTGTGAATGTGTTGCTCTGATTGGTTGATAAATAAAATGCTGATTGGCCAGTAGCCAGGCAGGAAGTATAGGCGGGACAAGCAGAGAAGAGAATTGTGGGAACAGGAAGGCTGAGTCAGGAGTTGCCAGCCAGACACAGAGGAAGTGAGATATAAAAGTACCAGTAAGCCACAAGTCATGTGGCAATTTATAGATTAATAGAAATGGGTTAATTTAAGATATAAGAACAGATAGCAAGAAGCCTGCCACAGCCACACAGTTTATAAGTAATGTAAGTCTCTGTGTGCTTACTTGGGTCCAAGCGGCTGGCCACAGGGCCACAGGAGCTGAACAGAACCAGGAAAACTTTAGCTACAGGTTTGTGTTCTAGAAGAGATGGGAACTTGATAAAAATGAAAATAGGAAAGGTAAGAAATGTGATCCTAACTTAAGATGGGGACCTGTTTCTCTCACAATGTAGTTTAAGACATTTGGGATTTATTTTATCTGTGGGCTCTTCAGAACATTCCACAGCACAATGGTCAATAGTGCAGGGACGAAGCCTTTCAAGCAGTTGATGAGATTAAGGAGTAAAGGACATCTGTAAAGTTTCAAGGGAAATAACTCTGTCCTTGGAACCAGAGCTTCTGCCTGCCCCCTCTATAATCAGCCAGCAGAAAAGTGAAGAACTGTTCCCAGCATGCTCTCTGTTGCTTGCCTCCCTCCTCCATCACTCTTCCACCAGACCTGTTTTCTCTCTGACATTGCCATCTTCCCTCTCAAAACAGAACAAACTCACTCTGGACAGATTATACTTTAAATGTGACTCTTTTGCCCTGAAGTGTTTCTTCTAGTACAATTTGGTTTCAGACCTTCTCTTTCTATTTGTGGAGCAGATTTTTCATTCCCTTATCAAATATTCATCAAGCACTCATATTTTGTGTCAAGCACAAAAAGCACAAGTTTTTTGTGTTAAGCCCACTGTGATGAACAAGGCCAGTGTGGTCGTCGTCTTCATGATATGTACAACTAGTATTTGAGACTGATATCATCCAGTAAACAATAAACCTATATAAGTACTATGAGAATATAAAACCAGATGCTGTTTGAAGAGTCATGTTTGCTATATATTGGAGCTCTCTGGAATAACAGTCAAGAGTCCTGAAGGGTAGGGGAGAACCCTCCAGTGGGAGCAGCTAGGAGGAGAGCCTTCTGCAGCAGGCAGAGCAGTTGACAAGAGCATCCCCAAATGAGCTATTAAGCAGAGAGCAATTGGGGGCAGGGGGTGAATGGAGATGAAGCTGTTGAAAATGTCAGGACCCAGATCCTGCAGGCTTTTGTAGACTCTGCTAATCATTTGAGTTGTAATCTAAGAGCAGTGAAAATCTACTGAAAATTTAAGTAAGAATTGACATGATCCAACTTGTTTATCAAAGATATTGTCACCTATGTTATGTGGAGAGTCACTGGGGTTGCTCAAGCATGGAAACAAAGAAGAGTGGCTTATGGCAATGGCTCAGGTGACATGGATTTCTGCAGCTCCTCTGTCTAAAACAATGTCCCCTGCTCAGTGCCTGAAACCAAACTGGCTTCCTCATGCCAAGTCAATCCCTTGCACGGACAGGTGGTGGTTGGTGCTGGTTAACCATCTACACTTCTCTGAACAGTGCTGACACTGATTTTTGAAATTGAGAACTTCTATATTCTCCCCCAAAGGAATATGTCCACTTGTGGCCTCTTTTTTTTCTTTTGTTTTTTTTTTTGTTGTTTGTTTGTTTGTTTGCTTGTTTGTTTTTGTTTTTTGAGACAGGGTTTCTCTGTGTAGCTTTTGGAGCCTTTCCTGGAACTCGCTTTGGAGACCAGGCTGGCCTCAAACTCACAGAGATCCGCCTGGCTCTGCCTCCCGAGTGCTGGGATTAAAGGCGTGAGCCACCACCACCCAGCTCTTGTGGCCTCTTAATGTGATAGTCTTGATCATCCTTTATTAGCTGCATCCTTCCAGGGACTGCCCCATATCTTGAGTTACAGTGGTAGAAGAGAAGGTAAAGTTGCTACAGCCTACTTGTATTTGAAGACAAGACTAATAAAACAGATGCATTGGATTTGTGAGATAAGAGAAGAAAAGGGATCCGGGATGACATCATGTGATTACAGCACCATCTACCATGGAGAGACAATGAGGAGGAATGGAACATAGCTTGGGAGGGAAGATTTCGGTTTTCTAGTTGAAGTATTGAAGATGGCAATACATTTTTCAAGGAGAGATATCAAGAAGGCAGATGGATAAACCAGCATAGAATCATCGGGTAGGACAGAGCTCAACAGGAACACTGGAAACTTTGCATACAAGCTTTACAGCTGGAGAGCACATCCAGGAGAGACTATGGGGGGGGGGAACTACCGAAGACTAAAGCCCTAATAATAGGTCACAGAAAAGGGGTAGAGTGTGAAGAGCAGGAGACTGGGGTGTCATGAAGCTATGGGTCCAGGTTTGTCTATGGAAATACTTTCTGTGTGAGAATGTGGTATATGAAGGTGAATACACAGAGGTATCCTCTGGATTTGATGCAAAAGTATCACTGAGTTGGGTGTGGTCAGAGAGCAAACACTAATGAAGCAAATTTGGTTCTAGCCAGTGTAGCTGGAACAGTGTTTGGACAGAGCAGCTGCAGAAATCCCAGCAGGCCTGTTGTGGCTGGTTTCAACTTTGTAGGATGCACCCCTGTTACATATCCTGTTAGAACATCTCAGAGAAGATGCAGTGGAAACATCTTCCTCAACCACTTCATAAATGTGCATGATCATATACCCTAGCCTGTACCGGGCACATCATCACATACCCAGTTTGTGCTCAGGTCCATGATCACATATCTTAGCCTGTTCCCAGGTACAAGAAATAAAGAAAGAAGGAGGGGAAAAAGAAAAAGGAAAACAAAAACAAAAAACATGGTCTAAAGGAATCAGGCCATGAAATTAGGAATCAAATTACTGAATTTGAATAATTCTTTCATTGTACACCATGATGTCATGAACTTTAGAGTTTGAAAGATTAGAGAAGGGGTCTTCCTGTCCCTAACTCATCTCACCTTGGTGCCATAGGTGACAGGTCAAGGTATACAGAAGGGCTGTCCACTGAGGTGCCTTATGGAGTTCCAAAAGCTCATGCCTGTGTGGCTACTGCGTGTCCAGCACAGAACTATAGAGCTCCTTTACTCAGAAATTAAAACTATGCACATATATAGATTCCTACCTCTGAAATATTTTACTTTATACACAGTTAATTTTAATTTCTGATTAATTTTCTTTATAGGAAGTAGCTTAGAGCACAAAAACTCTTTGTTTCTCCTTCAGTTTTTAATCACTTATTAAAATCTCTTGAAAAATCTTTTTATACTAAGATTTGTAGATAAACCCATCTTTAGCTTATCATAGGGAGAGTTACTGGAGATAGGAAAGAGAAGAAGGAAACAGAATAAGGCTCCAGGAATGATTCCAGGCCGACTAATGACAGCTGCTTACATGTGTAAATTAATTTTTTCATGGTCTGAAGAGAACTCTCCTGTTCAGTCCCACACATATGGTTGATAAGATATTGAGGAACAAATGCTAAGTACTCTGGTAGGTGACAGGACCAGTTCCTTTACAGTGGATTTGTCTCACATGCTTTGCCTTATTTGCATGGTAATTGGATGGGACAATTTTCTCAGTCAGTAAAAGGGGTAAATGTTACTCTTGGGTGGCATTCTAAAATTTTGGTCAAGCTACTTAACCTCCTCTCTGCTTCAACTCCTTCTTTAGGAAATGGTATAAATAATGTCAACCTTCTCCCTGTGTCTCAGAAGTAATTTAAGGCCAGCTAATTGACTCTACCATATGTGATGTAATGGAGGGGAAGAGCTGTTAACATGAAACATCATTGCCATGGTCCCAGTCAGAAATGACTATTGCACAAACTACCCCAGGTCTTTTGAATGGTGTGTTTAACTGCTTAAGGCAACATTTTCCTATATTGGCAAGGTGCCACTTTCTATTGAACTTTGATTTTTAACACTAGCCCACAGTAGGACATATTGCCATTTGCACTGAACACATCCACTAATTCCATATTATTCCTAAAGTAACCAAGGATTCTTGGTTTATGATTTGAAAATATTCACAGATACCAGTTTATGGAGAGAAGGAAGATAACACTGTGCCCAGAATAACCTGTTCAGATTTCACATCAAAGGAGAAATTTTTTTACAGCTAATTTGGTATTTTAAATGTGGCCAGATTGTTGGGGAAAATATCAGCTCCATTATTCTCTTTTTCTCCTCATCTAAGTCACTATTAGAAGTGCTATATAAAAATCCTCAACTTTTAAAACAAAGCAGACTCGTGGTATGTGTGGACTGGATACACACAAGAATCCTTGATGACCTCTGACCCGTTACAGAGGTCAGAATGGAATCACATCCTAAGGCTGATGGGGGGGGGGGAGATTCTCTTAGCTACTAGTGGAGAAAGATCACCAGCTACCCAGAATTCAATATGAATGTGGCTTCTCTCTCACTCCCGCTCATATATCAATTCCTTAGAGAAAATTACATTCTAGAATGATATTACAAAACTTGAGGGTTTTCAAAGGTCATGAGACATATTCCTCACAAATATCAAGGGTTCCTGTATTAGATTTCCCTGCTTTATTTTTGCCTTAGGGTAAAGAAATTCAAGGGGAATGTTATCGTTCGTCGCCGTAACTAACTCATCTTTGATTTCTCACACATCTGTTCCCTACTTGACTTCTGGCCAGTGATTTAAGTCATTTCTTACAACACATACATATGTTGTAAGTTGTTTTAAATCCTTTTTGGAATAACCGAAGTACATTCTCAATGGATGTTGAAGCTAGGCTTTCTTAGGAGCCATCCCTGTTAAAACTACCAAAAAGAAAAAAGAAAAATCAAAAACAATGATTTTCTTTTTAAGGCAAGAGAGCAATGATAGTTTTCAGATGAATCAATCCAAATCCCAAAATCATCAGGCAATTGCCGAGAACTGTGCTTTGAGCGACACCTAATGGTTGAGAAAAATCACTCGCCGACTCCTTTGAAGAGGGCTCAGAGCTGTGTTTCTTAAATCCTGGCTCTTACCCATCTTCCTCAGAATTCCCGGGTGCTGCTAAA
>CABHPP010145653.1:0-15944 GCA_902168425.1 Peromyscus attwateri
CCAAATATTCTTTAATGAATGGATGGTCCTCTAAATTATGAAATTCTCATATGCAAGAAAAAGGAATGGGAGAGGGCAAAATAACCTCATCCAAGGGTGAGTCATCTTACTGGTTAGCCAATACAAAGTGACTGTCTCTGAAATCACATACACAGAACAATCTCAAATAGATACAACACGTTATACTAATATATTTGGACTTAATAATAAAAGAAAATAAGTCTATTAATGAGAGAGAGGGCTGAGGGGGGTTGAAGAGAGGGTACATGGGAGGGGCAAGAGAGGAAAAAGAAAAGAGGGAAACTGATGTAACTCTATTTTAATTAAAATGGTTTAAAAAACGGATCATCAATGTGTACAACACAGATCATCTCAAAGTCTTTAGGTCAAGTGAAACGAGCAATCTCAAAGTTTCCTTATCATGTGATTCCACTAATGACATTCTAGAGGAGAAAAGAGAAGTTGCAGGTAGATCAGTGCTTTCCAGTGAGGTCAGAATGATAAAGTGTCTGATGAAAAGACAAAGTGTAAATCGCATTTGGGGACTGATGTAACTGATTGTCCAGGTCCTTGGTACAGCAGCAGTCACATGACCACATCCATGTAGCAACATTCACAGACCCATATATCTAAAGTAGTGAGTATTAAGCTAGGAATATTTTGAAATATCTTTTTCATGAATCAGATTTACATGCTTGTGGTTGTGAGATGGAATCAGCATCAGGACACTGTTGCATTAAGTCGTGTTTATATTGCTTTGCTAATAAGAAAAGGCAACATAGGAACCGTTATTTTGCTTTGAAAAAAAGACAATTACAGTGACAATAATTCAAGCTAAGAACCAAATACCAGGTATTGGAAGTGAGAGTCTATTGATGTATAAGATCCTCTGTAATCTGAACTTCATATAAGAAATTTGGTTTGTTTTGCCAATCCCACAGCAAATAACATAAAGCCTGCACAAAACTAGCTCTTAATAAATATTTTATTTATCAACAAAATAAATAAATATCATATCATCAATAAATGTTGGTGCCAGCATGATAATGATACATAACATGCAGAGTTTAGAGTTTGCTTAGATATTCTAAGCATAACCGGGAAAACAGCAAAAAACAAAATCTAATATTCCATCTTTCATTTTTCTATTTGCACTATAATCTCTTCTCTAGGTCAATATCATATTCATGGTCAGGTTTGTATCTCCTTAAAAACAATTGCCCATGCCTTTCCCCCTCACTTAGATGTTCTCTTAGTCAGTGCTGGTGACTTACATTTAGTCTGTAAAAGAGTAAAATAACTTTTTGAATAAAGTATCCTATAACGCAGATATGATTTTTTTTCCTCTAAATTTCTAAAAACCCTTTGATGTCTAATAATAAGTTAATCAAATACGTTGTTATATTGGTTTTTTGTTTATTTTTTAAATTTTTTTCCTGATGTTGTTTTGTTTGTTCATTTTGTATGTGGCTGACATTACCTTAAAGTTGATGCTCTGTAAAAGTACTTGTGATTTCACTCCAAGTTGACAGTTTTCTTAATTTTATTGAAACTAAGTGTTTGTTTAGACATGAGCAAAAAAATTGAAGGAGTCTTTATTGGTTCAAAATCTCAGCAGATGAAATCATAAACTTCCCAGGGACTGCCCATCCTCTGAATTACATTATGGCTCACTTAGATGACAGGCATGGACTCTTGCACTATGGAGGAATGAATGTTTTTTCCCATCACACTTTGTTCGGGGACCTCAGTATATGTACAATAAAACCTACTACACTGATTTTCTGGTTGAAAAAAAAAAGATGTTGGAGTGGAGGGATGGTTTTGCTCTTAATGAGAAAATGTTAGATTACACAGGGACTCTTGGAAATTCCATTAGTGAAATTAATGTAAATAATAGATTTCATTTCCTTCAAGTAAAAGTACAGCTTTCCCCTCAATTTTACTTTCTTCTTTATACAGGGGCCATAATAAAAAAAAAAAAGGTTTACAATCATTAAATTGATTTAATCAGTAGATTCAAATGGTGCTTGACATTGAACCCAGTGATTATGACTGTTATATTTATGTGCTTGGTACATTTGCACGTGATGTGCTTATTAAATAGAGAAAATATTTTGCAGCAGAGTTTTCTTGGTCTTTGCAAGCTGAAGAGAGTCTAGAGAAGCATTTTCAGCCTTTGCCACCCTGAGCACTCCATTTCTTCTAGGGTTAGGGTATATAAGCCTACTGAACTTGATGAACTCATTCCCATTAATGGCAAATGGTTCTATTTGTCCACAGCTCTCTTCAGGTTTTATTTTTGTGGTTGTTGATGATGATGGTGGTGGTGTTTTCTTTTCATTTTAAAACATTCTAATGGTGAGAGGAGAAAGATGCAAATCAGTTAGGTTGTTGTTGTTGTTGTTTATTGGTTTCAGAAACGGACATGATTCTTTGATTTCTAGAGCTCCTGTTAAAGAGAAAGCATATAGTAAGAAGTGACCAACACATGACGTGCTTCTCTGATTGTAACCTCATTTATTGTTTTAATCTCACCCTCAAATAAAGCAATGCCGGATGACAACAGCATTCACTGCAATTTTATGATGCTAATGATCACTGCCATGAAGTGTAATAGGGCTTTCGAGTGGTTCTATGTCTTGAAAATCTCAAAATTTGTTTTTCTTTGGGAATGGAAGTGTACTGCTCACTTTGTGTGTGTGTGTGTGTGTGTGTGTGTGTGTGTGTGTGTGTGTGTGTGTGTTTTCTCATAGCCTATGTGACAGTGTAGCCACTCAATAGACACCTACTTCTTCCCTTGCTTGCTCTATTAAAATGATTTCTGTCTTTTTTGTTGGCATCAGTACAGATAGCAGTAGATGCTCAAATATTAATGTTTTGCCCTTCAGAAAAGAAATATGGTTTCTCTAGATTAGCCAAAGGGACTGTCCTTTTGACCTACAGTATTTTGAGAGTTTTTAAATGTACAGTATAACTGTCATTTTGACCTCATGAATTATTATACTTCTTATGACCTTATTGGCTCTGCCTAGTTTTAATGGGAAAATAAGCAACTGCTGAAGATTCAGTAATTTTTCTCTTCCGCACAATCAATAGATACAGCAGCTGCTTTCATCAGCTGACCCGTATTCACTTCCACATCAAAATAAGGACAATGGAGTTTGCGTGTCTGAAGTGGCCCTGGTCACAAGTGTGCATCTGACAAACCCTCTGTACTCTTGTCTCTAATGCCTGCTTTATCTCCTCCAACTGTGTGCTTCTCCCAACCCAACTCTGTCAGCAGGTCATGATCAGCATCACTATCTCTGGAAATGCCACTCCCTTTCTTGGTGTTTTTCTTATAAGGCTGGCATAGTTTTGCATTTTTCTGGGATTCCCCTCAGAGCTCAGAGGTAACAAACCCTTTCCTGATAACATGCTGATATTGAGTTTCTTCAAATATTATTTAACCAAGACAATGCTAGAAATAATCTTTTCCTTATTTAGAAACTCTAATGAAACAGCAAGCCTGTTTCTCACTGTGCTATAGACTAAATGAGCTCTTGCAAAAGTCCTCTCTTGAACTCCTCGGCCCAGTGTGATGGGCCTTTGCAGGTGGCCCTTTGGGAGGGAATCAGATGTGAATGAGCTCATGGAGGTTCTTTGATACCCATCTCCCCATAACCTTGGTTGTTTTTGTTTGTTTGTTTGTTTTTGTTGCTTGTTGTTTGTTTTTTGAGACAGGGTTTCTTTGTTTACTTTTGGTGCCTGTCCTGGGTCTCGCTCTGTAGACCAGGCTGGACTTGAACTCGTAGAGATTTGCCTGGCTCTGCCTCCCCAGTGCTGGGATTAAAGGCATGTGCCACCACCACTAGGCTCCCATAAATCTTATCTGAAGGAGATTGGTGCTTCCAGGAGCAGATGTGTCTCACTGCCATGAAAAGTCTTAGTTTATTAAACATATTAAATGCCACATTCACAACAGAGGGGGTGTGGTTGGGTTTTGGTTAATGGATTATGGATGTTCGTCATTGTTTAGGGGGCTGGTTACTAGTTGTTATTGATTATATTTTTAAAAAAGCTAAATACAAGAATTAAAATCAAAGATCTTTTTCTAAATGAAAAAAAGGGGATATGATATCAGAATGATAGGGAAAAGGGTAGATTATTGAATCTACTTTAATTTAAAAACAACTATTAACCTCAAAATAAATTTCATTGGTATGGATTCTGGTTTATTGATACACATTTAAAGTTAATTTTGTTATGCTCTACATATATTTCTACTCTTATCTGGGGTATTGTGTTTATACAAATCATTTAAAAATGTGTAATTAAAAAATACAGGTTAGTAGTTAGCCATCTATAATAATCAAACTTGTAGTCATATTAGGTATGTTTTCAAGTTTAAATAGATATATTTAGATAGATAGATAGATGGTCTTTAAACAATTCAAAGACCTACAAAATATGGTATTTAGTATGTTTAATAAACTAAACTTTTCATGACAGTAAGACACATCTCCTCCTGGCAGCACCAATCTACTTCAGAGGAAATGATGGGCATCGAAGAACCTACATATGGAGTTTGCTTTCTTTGTGGCAAGTAGTAGCCACTGGGCAAGAAACTGCCCTTATCTTAGTTGCTGACAGTATATTGTCCAAACTGGACCAGCAGGATGAAAAAAAAAATGTGACTGCCAAACTTTGCCAAGACAAGGTAGGACACTCCTTTAAAATTCTCTGCTTCTCAGAAATGTCTGTCAGATATACTGGGCCTATAGGCAAGAGATGGATGCCCCAACATTACAAAAGAACTTTAGGTGACTGTCCATGCAGCCAAATGTCCCTGTCATTAGGTAACATTATACCTTTCTGGGGTCTTTGGTGGAGTTAAAAACTAAATAATTATACTTAAAGTTTTCCTCAGTTCTGATAAAAGGTAAATTAGATATGTAACTCACAAAGATAAAATATATAATAAAATATTTTTCTAATTTTGCCAAATGCAAATGGATGGGATATTGTAACTATAATTCTTACTTGATAACTGTTTTTATTGTATATAATTTTACCATGTTAAAGTTAAAACCTTCCTTCTTAATTGGACAAAAGGGGGAAATGTTGTGAAATAATCCTTCTGTATACTGTAAAGAGATGTTGCTCTCATTGTTAATAAAAAACTGAGTGACTGATGACTAGGCAGGATTTGGGGGCCAGAGAGAATGCTGGGGAGAAGAGCAGAGTCAGAGGAGATGTTATGAGAAGCTGAGAGAGCAGGATGGGAACTATATACATGAGATAAACAAGCCTCAGGGTGGCACATAGATTAATAGAAATGGGTTAATTTAAGTTATAAGAGCTATCTAAAGTCTAAGCTATCATCCAAGCAGTTATAATTGATGAGAAGTCTCTGGGTGGTTATCTGGGGAGTGGCTGGTGGGACAGAGCTGATGGGAGGTCTAAACAAAAAAGTCTGCCTACATGGAGGAAGAACTTCTATGATAGGATTTGTGCCCCTTAGAGGAAATGGAGACACTTGAGTTTTTACCCTCCTCAGTGTTGAGATAAAAGCAGGACATTTCTTGCAAACCAGGAAGGCGGCCATCTCAGAAACTGAACTGGCCAGTATGTTCATCTCAGTCTTCCCAGCCTCTACAGCTACAGGGACTGGGTTTCAGGAAGCCATCAATGGTATTTCTGCTATAACAGGCAATGTAAACTACCTTGGAGGTCCCTCTAGGTGTAGGAGCTGATTGAGTTTGTTAAACTTTCACTACCTGATGGTGTTTTCCCATGCATCAGGAAGTAGCTTCTGGTCTCTTCTGCTTGTCCGTAGCTTGTTATTTTATTTTAGGAGATATCTAGTCTGGATGTGGGGCCTGGAACTGGGGCCACTATGCATGGTTTTTTTTTTTTTATTTAAGTTGATTCATAGTAAAGCAGACTGTGACATGAGAGTCCTTCCTGTCACCCTGTGCTCAGTTGTACTCATCTTATCTCTGCACAGCTTAAAACAGATACAAGTTTTCTTTTGTTTTCCTTCCTTCCTTCTTTCTTTTCTTCCTCTCTCACTCCCTCCTTCCTTCTTCCTCCCTTCCATCACCCTTCCTCCGCTTTTCATCCCTTCTTCTCTCCTTCCATCTTTCACCATCCCCTCTTCTTCCCTCCCTCCTTCCTCTTTTTTCCTTCCTTCCTTTCTTCCTTCTTTCCTGTCTTCTCTTTCCATCCTTTATTTATTCATTTTTCTTTGTTCCTTTGTTCGTTTTGCAGTAGTAGGAACTGACATGAAGGCCTCCTGTATGCTGAACTAGGCAGGCATCCTACCACTGAGCTGCATCTTGAGCTATGCTGAATCATTTTTAATTGAGATGTTTTATGACTTGAAGCTGAAAGCTTCCCTGATGTCATTGAGTAGGTGAAAATTGTTACTATAGCATCTACATA
The DNA here is from genome assembly GCA_902168425.1 of Peromyscus attwateri. Classification (NCBI taxonomy): domain Eukaryota; kingdom Metazoa; phylum Chordata; class Mammalia; order Rodentia; family Cricetidae; genus Peromyscus; species Peromyscus attwateri. The sequence goes on from CABHPP010145653.1 coordinate 6,430, forward strand.
GCCCTTCTCCAACAATTCTCAAGAGAGTTTGATATTAGATGCACAGATAAAGAAATATGGTATCCAATGAAATACTATTCAGTTCTATAAAAGCAAGAAATCATGTCATTTATAGCAACACAAGTAAACCTGAGTGGCAAGATATGTGGAGTAACATGCATAGAAAGATAAAACAATCTAATCTTACAAATAGCTAAAAAAGTAAATACTTCAGAGTCAGGAGCAGAAAATGATAATAACTGGAGACTAGAGTGAGGTTAAACAGAGGGAATCCATCAGATGTATAAAGTTTACTTTTGTAGGCTGATAGTCTTTATTACAAACTTGCAATTTGATAGAACAGAGCTTAAATGTCAATAGATACAAATGAAAATGGTAACTTTCTGGAGTGATGTTTATGTTTATTCATGTGATTTTTTTTGGCCATCATTTTTCAAATACATGTACTCCAAACAGCAAATTAAAGACCTAATTTATATAGAATTTAAATTTGTAATATTACTTCAATATAGAATACAAGGTATTTTTTCCTAATATTTATTTCAAGGCTCCTGTGTGTTAAAGAATTGTTTGGACAGAGGAGATCCAATGACAAATAAGAAATTTTCCTGCCCTTATGAAGCTTGCAATCCTGGGTCAGAGACATTAAACAAATAGTTATAAAACATTCCCTTTTAGTAAGTGTTTTGACAGCAGAGGAGAAGGAATAAATACATGTGCATAAATAATCCATGATAAATTTCATAGAAATAATATTTAACCTAAGACCAAAGGAAGAGGAAAACCTTGTTTCAATAGGTATTATGCTGTTCCAGGTATAAAGAAAAAAATGGATATACAGAGTCTCTAAAACTAGAAGAACAAAGAGTCTAAGTGGCTGGTGTAAAGTGAGTACACAGGATGTGCTTCCTAGCTGTATTCTGAAGGCTTATGAAGTGATTGACATTTGGGTAGATATGACATGAGTAGATGCTGTTGTTGCCACATGATAGGCATTGTAGGTTTTGTTCTGCTAATAATTATAGGAGGAAATTGAGCATTGATTCTGACAAAGTTAGATGAAATGATTAGAGAACTTTTTAAGATTCTCAAAAATAAAAGACTACCCCAGCATGCAGAGGGCCTAATAGATCCAAGCCAGATGAAGTCCCAGTACCAATAGGGGAAGTGGACACAGTCCCCATTCCTACCTCAGAAGCTATCTCTAACTAAAACTGCTTGCAAAAATAGGTTTTCTCTAATGGATTCACACTGGATATACAAACTTATAAACTATAGCTAACTACAGGCCCCATACTCACCAGGCTTTGGCCAACACAAAATAAACTCAATGGTACTTTTGGAGGCTGTTTTTGTCTCATGTGTATTTGTTTTGGCATTTTTTTTTAACCTTACTGGCCTTTTGCTAGTATGTCATGGTTTTTTATTTTGTGTTTTATGGAATGTGTGTGTGTGTGTGTGTGTGTGTGTGTGTGTGTGTGTGTGTGTGTTTCTTATGCTTTTTCCTTTTTCAAAAAAAAATTCTTATTTATTTGTTCATTTTTTATTTGCCTGTTTATTTTTTGAAGAGAAGAGAGAAGATGTGAAGTTGGATGGGTAGAGTTGGGGAGGATGATCTGGGAGGAGATGAAGGAGGGGAAACCTGATCAGAATATATTAAATGAAAAGAAACCAACTATTTTCAGAAAAAAAAAACCAAATAGAAAAGAAAAAGACTGCATAGGATTGAGAGGGGCATTATTTTCCTTTGAAACCTATAACCTTTAACTAGACATATCCAGGACCAATGTCCCAATGCTACTCCTCAGTTGCTAGGCCAGTGGGTCAGACCCACTCCTTCTTCCTTGTCCTGCACACCAGGCTGTTTATTCTCAAGCATTGGCTCACGTGTCTCACCACAAGGCTGCAGAAGGCTATGATGGCATTACCTGAAAGAGTAGACTGGTTGCTTTGTAAACTTGCCATGCTGAAATTTTGTGGTGATGACATTAATGCTTTCCTGCCTCAAAAATAGATCTGCCTTCTAAGAGTTTACAAATCCCACAGAGGATATAAATCACACCGTAGTGAGAAGCAGAGAGCTGGAGGAATGCAGGTGCTTGGACTGCACGAGGAAGCTCCAAGGGACAAGTGAAAGGGTTGTATTTACTTTGCAGATCTTTATATTTTTTTATTGTACTTTAAGCATAATTTTATGCTAAAGTCTATCATTCTGTATTTTGAAGCACTGGCATGTTCCAAAACATAAGTGATGTAGCATTAATTTTTAACAAATCCGTAAGAATAAGGCAATAGCTCATCCGTGAAGGATGACTGTGTTTTTTTTTCCACTTATGAAGAGACCTTGATAATATATTAATGAGCAGCATAATGCTTACCCTTCAAGGGTGACATGCTCCATATATATGCAAAAACCATATCACCCCACTCTGAACTTTGGATGATGTCCAAACCTCCTCCCTCTGCCCTGGCTCTATGCCTCTCATATCTGTGTGATAGGTGCTTGCTTTGGTACAGCCTGGGCATAAATAATAATGTCTCGAGGTTAAAGAATCTAACCATGTTCTGCAGATTGATCAATTAATCAATCTCTATTGATTACCAGAATGTTCTATTAATTCCATCATGATGTCTAAAGAAGAATCCATAGCAATTAAACAAAAAGACATTTGATAGTTTTTATAGTAATTGAATTTGTAAATTTATTAGCTTTCAGTTGTTTACTTCCAATATAAGTAATTAATATTTCATGTTACTCTATTAAATGAGAAAATGCACATGGGATCATTTTAATTAAGGAGTAGATATTGGTCTGAAATGAAACCTCTAAAAGCCCTGACTTTGTAATTGGATAATACCTCTGTTATCAAAGATGATGCATTCGATTACATTTATATGTCTCTAAATAACTGCTCCTTGGAAACAGAAGGCAGAGGGTCTGTGCATAGATGTCAGTCATAGAGGGAAACACCTTGGCCTAAAGCAATCTTCAATTAAGCACCAGTTGAGAGCATGTGAAAGGTTGCAGGAGACATGAACTAGGCATAGTGAACTCAAAACAGATGGAATTTACTAATGTTGTGGCAGACAAAGTAAGTAACTAGTGTCAAGTATTGAGGTTAAGTCAAGGGTGGATGATGTGTGGAGAGAGTGGAACGATTTTATGGTTTGAAATGGTCGCCATCATAAGGTATAGGTATGGACGAAGAAGAAATGTTGTTCCAGAGTTTAACAGATCAAGGTCAGCCCTGTTGACCTTTAATATGAGGCCAAATATCAAAACTGTTCTAGAACACAGTTTTTTTAAAAAAATCCTTTTGATATTTTTACATTTCATTATAATGTGGTTTTACTTAAAATGAAATGATCAACATTATAAGTACATGTTAAGTACACTTTGTCTTATTAAATTATCTATGTTTGAATGCAAACGAAACAAAACAGAACTTTTTAAAATAAGGTCTCCTAAGTGAAATAGGCATTGGTATTCATCTTTAAAGATCCATGCAAATTTTAGACAATTTTTCAAGTTCATCAAAATTGACATGGAAAGCCTTCATCTTACTAGTAGAATGGCCTTGGCCAGGCATTTCACCTTTCTGGACCACACTTTCTGACTAGTTAAACTACAAAAATGAACTAGACCACTTTTGAAATAACTTATCTCTTACTCAAATAGCCTAGGAAGGGGATTGACAGCATCATTTTCCTAAAAACTTATGTTATAAGCCATAATTTACAAAACAAAGTGGATAAATTTAATAATAGTAACAACATACTAACAAAATCAGCAAATATAAGATTTTATTTCTTCAACATTTGATAAATACAAACATATTCATGAATTGTTTTACCTAATATTATTAAACAGAGTCTCACTATGCATTCCAGACTTTCTGGAGACTTCCTATTTAGACCAAGCCGTCCATAATAAACTCACAGGGATCCTTTTGCATCTGCCTCTGGAGTGCTAGGCCTAAAGACAAGCGTCACTACACCTATCCATTTTCGTTCTTTTTATCATACTAAGTCTAAGAAATCACATATTTTGGAATCATAGCATATCTGAATTCTGGCTAGTTACTTTCATAGTAGTCAATAATTATATGAAACGAGATATTTTGTTTGGACAACACTTGTTTGTATTATTCACCTAGAAACAAATCTTTATCATCAGCTTGTGTAGTAGATAAAGGCTCCTTTCACAGAGAAACAATGAGGTAAATCTGTGAAAATCTAACTTGGACAGTGTTGTCTTACACTGGCAACACAGCAGAGGAGAATATCGTTTATTCTCATAGTTGCTTTTATTTTTCTTTGGTGGTGCTCAGCAGAGAACCCATGGTCTTCAGTGAGCTAAGATACACTGAACCATTGAGTTGTGTCTCCAGCTCAACTTCCCTCCAAGGTTTTCTGATTTCTTTTCTACTGTCGCACACCCCTAGCTGTAGCTTGAAAATGACCTCATAATTCCATTGGCTTTCTATGTGTCTTTACCCACAGAAAAACTACTGTGACTCCCAAAGTTACATGATATTATTGTAGGAGAAGGATACAATGCAATTCTTGTTCCCTTTGCCTTACTTCAAGGCATCCTCTTACTGGCTTCCAGTCTTTAATGTATTCATAGCAACATAAATGAGTGACTGCTGTCTATACTAAAGTTCAGAACAATCTAAATATATATTGAGCAAATTAACATGGTGGTAGAAAGCTGAAAATATTTGACTATGAAATTAATCCTTTCATAGTCAAATAGAGTTGTCAGATTAAATATGAATTTCTTCTAGTCAACTAATACTTTTTAGTCTAATTATTCTCAAAAATAATATAGGATATACTTAACACTAACAAATACATCATTTACCTAAAATTGAAACTTGACTGTCATTTTATATCATTTTCTGAGTTTGACAACTTTTCTTGATTGATATCATTTGGTTCTGGAGTAATTTCTCCCCATGAGAACATTATCTTCACATTATCTTTTTCCGTGTTAATCTCACATTATCATGAAAGCCCATTCTATGCTTTAAATTTCATTGTCTCCTAAGTCATCTTTCCACCCACTCTTTTATGGATGCAGAAATTTACCATAGAACATTTTCAAGAGTCGACTATCTTCCAGAATGAGAGTTTTCAAAGGCAATGTGTATAGACCCTCAATGTCGAAATCCACTCATCATTGGTTATGTATCCTCCCCAACATGAGCTGATTATATTGTTTGCAGGTTATTCCTTCTGCTTCTGTTAGTCATGTTGTAAAATCTTCATGTTACTTGTTTGAATTCCTGAAATTCTTTCCAACCCCCCCACGAGTGACTCCAATCTCTGGCTGACACTATTACAATAGCTGGCTTTCATGAATCCTTAGCCCCATGTTTGGCAGTGCTGCTTCTGATCTGGCTTTCTATGGTTCCTTCAAGGTCTGAATTTCTTGAGATGCGGTACTGACCTGTTTCTACCTTCTATGTGGAGATTTTACCCTTCAAGCAGGATATATTCTCATTCTACTACAGTTTTCCAATATTCCTGAAAAGTGCTAGTGGCATGAAGGTCTTGGTTTGGGTCTCATTATGTTAAACATCTTAAGTTCATTTTGTTTCCTGCCAAAGATTTGCAAATGTTTATCATGTTAGCCCTGCGATGTGATTTTTCTTCACTGCTATTTCCTTTCCTGAATTACTTGATACTTCTTACATTGTTTTTTCCCCTCCTAATTTATAGCTAACAACCTAAAAGGGCAGTATTTGTTAGGGCACATTGAGAATTTTCCTCCTTGTTTTCAAGTTTCAACAGGAATCTCCTCAGTTTATCATGTTGGCAACTCTCCTAGAAAATAATATTCTCCTCAGGTCTAATGGAATAAGTTGTATGGTTTGCTGCAAGAACTTAATTGAAGTGTGTAAACCATGATCTAAAAAAAAAAAAAAAAGAAAGAAAGAAAGACAGAAAGAAAGAGAGAGAGAAAGAAAAGACAAATAGCATGCTCACTGCTCTGACACCATTTCTATAGCCAGGAGTTCATGTCTCCTTACCTGTAGTTAATTCTAAAGTCATGACTTTTCACTAGAAAAGAGGTGAAAAGTTTGCCTCCAGCCTCAACTTTATTTTTAATCTAACAATTTGTAGACCCTGCAGGAGCATCTGCTCATCTTGAGTGAGTGCTTTTACCTCATGTCATTTACCTATGCTGCAGGTCTGTATTTGTGTTGTCTAGTTTTATGTCAAGTAGACACAAGTTAAACTGCCATTCCCTGGTGACTAAGCATTCAAATATATGAGCCTATGAGGGCTATTCTTATTCAAACTACCACACCCTAACTAGGACATAATGTGAATATATGTGCCTTATATACACTATAGGGCTGTAATATACAGGCTGAGGCTTAGTGGTTGCTTAGGGCGTGCTAGTATGTAAATTACTTAACTCCAATTCCTAGTCATATTTAGTTAAGTCCAGTTACTGTTAAGATTCTAGAATTCCTATTGGACTATAAGTTAAACACAAAATAGGAGACTTCAGGTATAAATTTGAATGTGTACTTTGTAGTGGTCATGAAAGTTAGGTTACAAATGGTGAAAATGTATAGACTAAATTCCACAGAGGAAAAACAAAAACTGAAGCTGGGAAAACTGCTGGACAAAGTGGGTTAGACTAAGCAACTAGATCTAAATGTGAAAGAGGTCAGCGTGCTGTCAGAAGACACTAGGTCTAACAGAAATTAATATTAGTTCATTTTTCTTGGCAATACTTAAGTATTCAGAGAAGGACAGGCTGTGAAAATACTATATTAACCTTTCTTTGGGTGACATGACATTTCTTTGGCAATTTATGAAGAAGAATGTTATTTCCTGACATCAAGGCTTAGAATAGTTACAGAGGAAGTATAGGTTATCAACAAACAAAACATTAAAAAATGTACCAATACCATCAAATAAGCAAATAATTCCACTGCCATCAAAACTTATATGCAAAGGTAGATAATACAAGATGGGCAGGAAATGGATTTCCTAGATCATAAGGAAAGCCAAAGGAACAATGTCTAAAATGTACTCTGGATTTGTATCAGTAAGGCACAGTGAGAGAATGGCCAGTGAGACACTTGTCTTTTTATGAGGAGTTGATTGTCCATAGTTCAGAGGAGGAATCTTATTGTACTCTAATAAGCCACAGGTGAGAGCAACAGTTAATGAGAAGGAACACAAAGTGAGACAAAATCAAGGGAGTGACTTTTTATCACTATAATGGTGAGTGGTGTTTAAGATAGTGAGCAGGAAGTAAATATGAGTGTTGTCATTTGTGATTGAGAAACAAATTACTCTGTTCACATGGCCCTGTGGTGCTGGGTTCCAAGTTATCCACTCAAGTGTTTATACTGTGTGCAATAGTGGTACAAAGTAAGAGCCAAATAAATCCTACTCCAGTGTCCTTGGAGAGAAACTAGGAATACATTGATAATGTGGCCTTAGAGAAACCAGCTTCATGCTGTTGGCAAAAAGAGAACATTTTGGTTACACTTGAAAATATGACTTAATAGAGAATTGATGAGGGCTCTCATCCAACAAAGACATTTTGTCAGCTATGGACTCCTAATGGATCAGCTCCTACATTTGGAAGTAGAAACACCTGTCTTTAGTAACTCAATAATATGAAAGTCAAAGCATTTCTCCTTGAAGACAATGTGCCAAGAAATATGAGAAGACACACACATACGCGCACACACACTACTACCACCACCACCACCACCACCACCACCACCAACAACAACAACAATTAAAGAAAAAGAAGACATAAATTTCAATATGATTAGAGGTGGTGGTACATAGGAGAGATTGGAGGGGAGAAAGGGAAGGAGGAAATGATATGATTATATTATAATCTCAAAAAATTAAATATACACATTTATATGTCATTAAAGCTCATTAAAGTAAACTACTTCATCTTCATTCAAAGCTCTCCAACCAGGACAAAGTATATACAAAAATATATGTAATATAATTTAGTGAGCTTGCAAGAATACGCCAAAGGGGAAAGGTGATTTTTTTTTCTCTTATATAATCTGAGGTATTTTTGCAGGTGAAAGCATTATATAAACACTCACAAATAGTCCAAATCATACTAGGAAATGACACAAACAAAGACATCCTGAGATTGGAAGAATATATACCAAAGTGATGTTAATTAGCTATAATTTAATGTAAAATGTTTACATACTCAATTTTTTTTCTCCGAGACAGAGTTTCTCCATGTAGTTTTGGTGCGGTTCTTGGATCTCACTCTGTAGACCAGGTTGGCCTGGAACTCACAAAGATCCACCTGGCTTTGCCTCCCGAGTGCTGGGATTAACATCATGCACCAGCCACCGCCAGCCTTGTTTGTATTTTAACAGACAGGATGAAGCTACTTAAAATGTGAAAATGGACGCTGAGTCTTCAGTGGAGGGAGTGTGATAAAGATGTCCTGCTTATAGCTGAGCACTCCACAGTCTTGCACTCTCTGTACCTTGTCCATCTATCTGTATGTCACTATGTTAATCCCCATCTACTGCCCATCTGTTGTATGCCAGAATCCCATTGGGATTTAGGAGCATTTTCTAAAACTTTGTACCCTCTCTATTCATTTTAATCCAAGCTGGTAATGTTTCTGTTGGCATAAAGTGTTTAAGACATTTTTAAAAACATTTAAGACCATATTAGTCTTACAGGTATGTCCTAAAGATTCACTACATTCAATGAATACTTCTGTCTTAGTTAAGGTTTCTATTGTTGTGAAGAGACAACATGACCAAGAAAACTCTTAGAAAGGAAAACATTTAATTGGGGTTTGCTTACAGTTCAGAGGTTTAGTCCATAATCGTCTTGGGGTTAAACATGGCAATGTGCAGGCAGACATGGTGCTGGAGAAGGAGCTGAGAGTTCTACTTCTTGATGCACAGGCAGAAGCAACTATGTGCCACACTGAGAGTAGCTTGAGCATAGTAAACCTCAATGCCTGTCCCCTACAGTGACACAGTTCCTCAAACAAGACCACACCTTCTAACAGTGCCACTCCCTACGGGTGCCATTTTCTTTCAAACCACCAGAACCCCCTTTGTAGAATTGTCCTGCAAAATCTTGCCTATGTCTTGGATTTCTGCTGAGTGGACTGAAGATGTCCACGAATAACATATTTAAATACATACACAGAAGAGATGGATCTCAGGCAGCATGGTAAGTGAACAATACCAGAGGAAAAGGCAGAATTATGGGGATTGAGAAATCATCCATAGATAGTTATCAAAGACTGCAGAAAAATGTAACAGAAGAGAACGTTGGAGGGGGACATTGATGAACCTTCTGTATATTAATTGTTAGTATGTTTATCTAACTGTCCACAATTGTCAACCTACAGACTACAAAGGAAATGAATTGATAAATTTTACATAATTTATGAAAAACAGAAACAAGAGTTGAAGTGGAGTATTTAGTATTTAGAGTAGGTTTCAGAGAAGAAGTGAATGCAAGAATGTAGG